>VZUI01089541.1:0-13631 GCA_013401135.1 Cettia cetti
GGGGTGTGGTGAGTGGGGGAGGGTCCCATGGATTGGGGGAGGGGTCCTGGTGAGTGGGTAGGGCGCGTTGAGGGGGGTGTCCAATGGATGGGGGAGGGGCGGTGAGCGGGGGTCCGGGCGCATTGAGGGGGGCGCAAGGATGGGGGGGGGGGGGGGGGTCCCAGCGCTTTGGGGGGTCCGTGAAGGGCGGGGCAGTGAGTGGGAGGATCCCAGTCGTGGGGGGCCCCCGGCAAATTGGGAGGGGTCGTGG
Source organism: Cettia cetti (assembly GCA_013401135.1). Taxonomy (NCBI): domain Eukaryota; kingdom Metazoa; phylum Chordata; class Aves; order Passeriformes; family Sylviidae; genus Cettia; species Cettia cetti. The sequence goes on from VZUI01089541.1 coordinate 251, forward strand.
TGATAACGCGGGGTCCCGGTTGATAATGGAGGGAGGGAGGGGAACAGGACAGAGCCCCAAGGGACCCACCCCGGTGCTGGGGACCCTCCTGTGCCCCCCCCAGTCCCGCTCCGGGCCCCCCCAGTCCCGGTGCTGTTCCCAGGAGGTGAAAGGGGAGAGGCCGAACCCCCCGGGATGGGTGCGGGGCACAGAGGGGGCCCCGGGCCTGGTGCATTGGGGGGGGGTCCGGTGGTGCCGGTGCACGAGGAGGGGGAGGGGAAACTCGAGGGTCCCGAAGCATGAGGGGGCTCCTGAGGGGTCATCCCAGTGCAGGACGATGGTGAAATTTGGGAGTCCCAGTGCCTGTGGGTGGGTCCGGTGCACGATGATGATGATGATGATGATGATGATGATGATGATGATGGGCGAGGGTCTCAGTGCTTGAGGGAGGGGCTGGTCCTGGTGCAGGGGGGTCCCAGTGCTTGGGGGGGGTCCCCACTGGGTGCCCAAGGGTGGCATGTGACACAGAGAGAGACCCTGGGGACCCTCGCATAGGGGTGGGGCAGGTCCTGGTGATAGATGAGGAGCTCTTGGTGGCACAAGGACCCCCCCAATAATTTCTCTGGCAAGATGTCCGGGTGACATGAGCTGGTGGCACTCGAATGTCTACAAGTCTCCCCAGTGACATCACAGCGGTGACATCACTGTCCCACCAGCAGCCTGGGGATGTCCTCGATGGCTTTTTGGCACTGCTCAGCCATCGTGCAGCCATCAGGGCCACCAGGGCTGTCAGGGGGACTCGAGAGGATGAAGTCGATTTCCCCAAGTGTCACCAGCAGGTGACGCGTGGTCAGGTGGGCGCTGGCCTCCCACAGCTGCTCACCCTTGGCCACCGTGGCCACCAAATCCTCTGGGACATCGGAGGACGCCTCCTTTGTCCCCTCCAGGGCGGCCTCGATGTCTCTGAGCCAGCGCAGCAGCTCCAAGAGGAGCGCCCTGGCTTCCTCACATGCGGCCTCCAAGTATTCCAGCAGCCCCAGGGCCTCGTCCACCCCCTGTCCCCTCCTGGTGGCCGCTCCCACCTGGCTGGTGGTCACTATGGCCTCTTCCCTGACCTTGGTGGCTGCCACCATGGGGATCTTATGTGCGGCCACCACTGAGGCCACTGATGGCTGCCAGGTCGCAGCCACCAGGTTGTCCCCAGCTGTCCCTCAGCGGTGGAGGTGGGGTGTCATCCCGCAGGTCCCTGGCCAGGCCAGTGGTGGTGGCCTCAGCAGTGTCCTTGTCCTCAAGGTGATGAGGAGCTCTGCAGCCTTGTTGGCCAACTGGGCCCAGCTCTTCTCGAGCGCGGCCACTGACTCCAGCCAGGCTCTGGCCTGGGCTCTCACATTGGCCCAGGTGACCCCCGGGGTGGCCTCGAGGGCAGACACAGCCCAGGGAGGTGACATCACCATGGTGATCCCGGGTGTCCCAGAGGGTCCAGATGAATCTCCTCAGGTCTGCATGAAAGGACCTTGGGTACAGGAGCGGCCACACATCCCTGCGTGGTGTGGTCATGGTGGCCACCAGCTTACCCAGGATGGCCACCACATCCACCAGCACCTCCAGCAGCCGGAGGGCGACAGGGGAGGTGGTAGGGACCTCATGGCGCTTGTGGCTACCTGAGGTGGCCCCTGTGCCCTCCCAGGGTCTCCTTTGTCCCTTCCCTGGAGGGCTCAGCTGTCCCCTCTGTGCCTTTGTCACCCCCTCATCCCCCCCTCTGCTCTCCCCCCTGCCACCCTCCTCACACCCTCTGCCACTTCCATGCCATCCCCCCACTGTCCCCCCCCCGGCTGCCACCCTCGGTCCCCTCCACCCATCTGTCACCTTCGTCCTTCCTCTCATGCCTTCTCTTTGTGACCCCCTGTCCCCTCCTGCCACCCACTGTGTCCCCCCCATCCCCTTCCACCCCCCCTCCCCGGAATTGTTGCACCTCTCAGTGCTCCACGGCCGCTGGGGACACTCTGAGGACACTCTGGGGGTCGAACAGGAGTCACAGTCTGCGACACTCAGGAATGTGGCCCGGCCTGCAGGGACAGAGCAAGGTAACGCCGGACATGCCCCCCCTCCCCTCGCCGGGCCACCTTGCAGGACACGGCCACCGCGGGCAGGGCCAGCAGCAGGTGACCGCCCTCGGCCACCCCCAGGGCGGCACGGGCCGAGTCCAGGGACACCACGGGGATACGAGGACACAGCAGAGGTGGCACGAGGGACAGGTAAGTGCCACCAGCCCAGTGTCCCCAGTCCTGTGCCAGTGTCCCCTCCCAGTGTCACCAACCCAGTCCCATTCCAGTGTCACCAGCCCAGTGTCCCCAGTCCCATCCCAGTGTCACCAGTGTTTTGGGGATTGGGGGGGGGCGTGTCCCAGGTATGAATCGGGGGGTCATGGGGGGGTTTGGAAGTTCCTGGATGGGGTTTGGGGGGGCTCCGGGTGGGGTTTGGGGGAGTCCCAGGTGAGAATTCCAAAGGATTTGGGGTTTCCTAGTTGAGAACCCAGGCAGAGCCCCGGAGAGTCCTCGGGTGGAAGAGCTGGGGGCGTTTTGTGGGATTTCAATCAATGGGAGGGGGCCAGGGGGTGCTGCGGGAAGGGCGTGCTGAGTAGGGGGGTGTCAGGGTCCACAAGCGTATGCAGAGACCTGATGGTTCGTTTTAGGGATCTCAAAGCACAAAAGACACAGCGAGGGACAACTCAGTTCGCTTAACCATAAATGCACCTTTATTTAGTGCCACCAAATGCGGTAGTGGGGAGAGAAAAAAGAATAATAAGAAAGAGAGGAAAGAGGGGAAGGGGATTACAGCTACCAACGTGGAGAGCCGAGTCCTTGAGGCCGGAGATGCCGATAGACGCGGTGTTCTCCTGTGGGGTGATCACAAAAGTGAGCGGGGGTCTCCAGAGTTTTATAGGTTGGTCAAGGCAGGAACCAAAGCAAAGGGCACGGAGCCAAAGAGCCAAGGCAGGAACCACCTGTCATTACGTTCATTGCTCAGGGACATTCCGAACTGTACCTGGTCACTGAGGCAGGGTCAGCCCAGTCCAGGTAAACAGGCTTGGCTCAGTTCAGTTCACCGTGACCAGTCCATCCATTGTTCTTGCACAGGTTCCCATAGGAACCAGTTCCTTGGTCCAGCGAGCACACCGCAGGCAGCAACCAGGCAGGCCAGAACCCCTGTGTAGGATTTTAGGGTCTCAGTCCCAGTCCTTGGGGGTCTCAGTCCCAGTCCTTGGCGACAGTCATGAGGCAAATGACATCTCTGGACAGACTCTGACATCACCCTGTGACAACTGGCGACAAGAGTACTCCTCTAGCAAGGGTCTGCAGCGTTGTCACGATGTCTTCAGGACTCATCAGTGTTGGTAGCATATATCCCAGAAGAGAAAACAGAAAACAGGCAGAAAGAGAAAAAGAAGAAAAAATAGGGAAAAGAATGGGAAATAAAGAAAGGAAGGAAAAGAACATATACATTGATTAAACATCAGTTAAAACAATTTTCCTTATGATTGATACAATTTTCCTTAAAGCAATCAAAAACAAATCACAAAATTCGTTTAAATTTCTTAAAACAATCATCAAACAAAAACTTAATTTTGATTACAATTTAATATCACTAAAACAAGCAACATTCATCAAAGCAAACAACAAATAATTTCAAATTATTCTGCTGTTGAAGGCCTAATTCTTGCTATTTGAATAGTACATCTCGTGTCAATAACTCTAGGAGTGTCTTTTGCAAAAGGGGTATTGACTAAACTGCATTCGTTGTAGATGCCAAGTGTGTCCAATTTAGGATGTATAAAATGGCCAATAAAACAAAACCAATCAAAACCCAAATCAAAAGAACAACAATGGGATGACACAATTTGTTCAGGATACCTGTAGCAGTAGGTGACCACCCAAAAAGGGTATCCCACCACCTGTATTCAGCATCCTTTTTTTACCCTTTCCAAAACATGATGTATCCCTTTCACGTTGTGATGGACTGTCACCAAAGTTTTCCGTCCATTTTTCTTGATCTTTCCCAAGATTTCAGCTAAGTCCTGGTGGAACAGCAATTGTTTTACCAGAGTAAGGTTCATTGATACAATGTCACTGGGGCTAGATAGGAGAAATCACATCTGGTAATTTTGCTAAAATTACAAACACAAAAATTCAAATGATTTTTTGCATCCACTATTACATTTTCTACAACTACAATATCACTAGCAGTTCTCAAGCATACACATCAAAATTTTCATTTATCAAATACACTAAAACATTTCACATAATTAACATAAAAGCTGTAGCTGTGTTTGTAATGGAGTTGCAAGTAAAAATTCACTAAGTTTCACCAGGATTGGAAATCTCTTTCAAAATCAGTGGCACTGTCCCAAATTACTTTCCAAATTTCAGTGGGAAAAATGCCTTCTTTTGCCTTCTCTTATAATTGAGACAACTGACTGCATCCATAATTGAGCCTGGATGCAGCTAAAGCCAATTATCAGTTTGTGGTCATTCACATTCACCTTTTTCACAATTTGGTAATATTTTTGATAACAGCTGAAAGAAAAGGGCCAGGAGACCTGCTCCTTTTTAATGGCCTTTATTAAGGTTCAGCATGGGTGGGGAAGCTCGAGGGGCCACGTGCACGCTCCTGCTGCTCCCACGGGACACCACGAAGGAGGAGGTCCACGACGGTTCTGCAGTTCGGGGGTTCCAGCCACGGGAATTCCCAGGAACCCTCGCAGCTCATCCTGTTTAGGGGTTGTTGTTCCTCTTGGACACTTTGTGGTGATAGCGATGAAGGAAGTAGATTTCAGTTGTTGGCTCGTTGTTTTCCTGACCCAGTAATGTTCTTTTTAAGTCCTTCTCTTAGGTATTTTACCAGCTTTAAAGTTATTTTCTCCTGGAAGACACTTCCGGTTCATACAGAGGCTCATGGGATCCTCCTTATTTCCATGCAGGGTCCGTGGTCTGATAGACAGACGGGGAGCAGCAGGGGTGTATCCCGACGGAGACAGGAAACAGGAACTAGGGAAAGGGAAGATGAAGAACTGGAACTTTGGAGTACACAAAACAAGGTAAGTCTTAAAACCAGAAAACAAGGTAAGTACATTTAACATAAACATTCAATTGTTTTTAACTTCCCAACTCAGATTCCCTAAATGTACAACTGTTTGAACTGAGAACTTATGGTTACTCATTTCAACAGCCACTAATGAGTTCCCTAGGCCAATAAAAGAAAAACTACAGTGGTTATTGTAATTTGGTCAAATTTCTAGTTGTGGCAACCAATTTATTCACTAATATTTTTAAATCAATACTATTTAAAACTTCCAATCCTGTTTCTACAATACCAATGACTAGTTTTATCATTTTCTAATGTGATTTTCATGTCCCTTGGAGTTCTCCTGTAAAAAGTAAACACAACAGAGTCTGCCACCAATGGGAAGAAAATTAGTATGATGGAATTATCCAGGGTGTGTTTGTCAGATGCCCTTTCCCTGGAGCATCAAAGGCCACCCATGCACATTTATTCAGAGGAGGTTTTAGCACTAGTGGTACTTCCCCTACAGTAGGGAGGTCCACAAAAACAGGTCGTCCAGGGTGATGTGCTGGATTCTTGAAATTATTTGGTCCCTGTGCTGAGGGAATTACGCTTGGAGCTGTCAGACAAAAAGCAGTGATTTTAGGATATCCATTTGCCGCCCACCTCTTATTAGCTTGAGAGTAGTAAGGGGTGTGAGAAGTCCATTTAATCACATCTCTGGGGACCCCCTTTTTGATACCCAATAACCACTAATGTCCTTTCTCTGGTTTTTTGCTGTAAGGAGCCCCAGTATACCTAACACCTGTTGCTTTTTCTGATTTTCTGTAATTAAACCCAGGACCGGTAAATACAGTTTGGTCACTCAGGTTTCCAAGAAATCTATCCAGCCTTTCTACAGGACTTAAAGCTGGTATGATTTTTTGTAAAATAATTTCTGTAGGTTTAAGTGATCCTTGAATTAAAGGAGTCATCAATTCAGGCTGCACAGGTGATTGCACTGGGGATTCACATCCAGGAATTAATTTATTTTCATTTATTATTTGCAGGGAGGCAGATGTGTGGACACTTTCCAGAAGTTGGTCAGGGATAACCAGGGGTTCCAAATGAGGGCAGCAGTTTCCCCCACAGATTTTTACTAATTCCAATTCCTTTTGGAGGTATATTTGATTAATGTGGGGAGTTTCTTTTTCCTGTGCCTCCTTTGGGGAATCAGCATTCTTTGAGTTCTTAGAACACTCATCTCTTAAGGCAGCACATAGCAAATTATTTCTATTTCTTTCTTCATCTAATTGTTTCTGCAAAACTTCCACTAAGTTTTGAAGGGAATCTATAATTTTTTCCTCTTCATTACGCCGCTTAAGGTGATTATTTGTAGCGGCCGTAAGGCATGCTCCTAGCACAGAACAAACTATTGTTTTATCTCAGCCAAGCCTAAATTTTGTTTCATGTTGTAAAGAACTTACTCTATCAATCACATTTTCCAAATTAAACCAGTTATTTTGAGCCCACTCTTCTTCAGGAGAGGGCCTAGCATTATGTTTTGCTAGCAGAGCATAAAATGCAGCTTTGTTTTTTGCACTAGAGTTTTCAATCATTTTATGAAGGGACCAAAAACCACACCAGGGAGGTAAAACTTAAAGTTACATAAAGGCACAGCTAGAACTGTGTTTCCCTTCTCCTCCCTGGGTAGGTGAAAAGAACAAACCTGCCTGAGAAATGCTACCTATTCCCTTGCTCCCCAAACAGTACTGAACTACACTAAATTGGGCTAACTCCAACTGCACCAAGCAGCTAAAAGGCACACTAATCAACTGCACCAAGTAACTAAAAGGCAGGCTAACGACTAACTTCAACAGCACAAAAAGGCACACTAACCAACTGCACCAAGCAGCAACTACTTCAGCTGCAACGAGCAGCTCAAAACACAGTCAACTGCACCAAGCAGTCCAAAACTAACTAACTACAGTCCCATCTTTTGCAAAATGAGATCCTGTCCGTGACGCCAATTTAATGTCAGGGTCCGCAAGCGTATGCAGAGACCTGATGGTTCGTTTTAGGGATCTCAAAGCGCAAAAGACACAGCGGGGACAACTCAGTTTGCTTAACCAGAAATGCACCTTTATTTAGTGCCACCAAATGCGGTAGTGGGGAGAGAAAAAAACAGGATAGTAAGAAAGAGAGAAAAGAGGGGGAAGGGGATTACAGCTACCAACGTGGAGAGCCGAGTCCTCAAGGCCGGAGATGCCGATAGACGCGGTGTTCTCCTGTGGGGTGATCACAAAAGTGAGCGGGGGTCTCCAGAGTAGTTATAGGTTAAACCAAAGCAAGGGGCACTGAGCCAAGGTGAGAAACAAAGCAATGAGCACGGGGCTGAGGGAGGAACTGAAACGGGGGGGTACTGGGCCAAGGCAGGAACCACCTGTGTCAGGAGCTCGTAGTTGCTCAGGGACATTCCAAACCATACCTGGCCCCTGAGGAAGGATCAGCCCAGCCCAGGTAAACAGGCTTGGCTCAGTTCAGTTCACCATGACCAGTCCATCCATTGTTCTTGCGTGGGTTTCTGTAGAAACTAGTTCCTTGGTCCAGCAAGCACACCTGCAGGCAGCAGCCAGGCAGGCCAGAAACCCTGTGTAGGATTTTAGGGTCTCAGTCCCAGTCCTTGGGGGTCTCAGTCCCAGTCCTTGGTGACAGTCATGAAGCAAACGACATTTCCAGACAGACTCTGACACCATGTCACAACGGGGAGCGCTCACGCCAGGGCTGAGAGGGACACAGACGCTTCCGGGCGTCTCCTGGTACCAGAGGAATGGAGAACCTGGCGCTGTCATGCCATGAGAGAATTCTCTGCAATTCCCTGGAATTCAGGGAATCATCCTGGTGTCAGAGGCGCTCCCAGCCCCAGCCAGGCAAGCAGATTTCTGTCTGGCTGCTGCACCGGTGCAGAGTGAGGGAAAGTGGCCCAGAGAGCCCCAGAATCCTGGAGGATTCCCTCTGGAGGGCGGGAGGCTGCTGAAAGCCTGAGGAGCCCCACCAGTTCCCCACTTTCCTGACTTTGAAGCCCCTTGCCAAGCTGCTCTCCCTCTCCTCGGTGAGTTCTCCAGCCAGGAGGGAATTGCCCTGCTCCCGAGCCGCTCTCCTGACAAGAATGTCCAGGGAGTTGCCTGGGCACCCCTGGATGGGGCTGGCAACCCCAGAGAGCCCTCCGCACCATATGTCAGCCCCCCTAGGTGCACCTGGAACCGATGCCAAAGGCTGAAATTCCCCCTAAGCATGGAAAAGTTCCCAGAACCCTTTTCCCATGGCCCATTTCTGCAGCTTTCCATCCTTTTTTTGACACCTGCACCTGGATCTGCCGGGCCCGGCCTTGCGAAAGAACTGCGATTGTAAAAGCCAATCACCTGAGAGTGACTACGACAGAGTGAAAAAGTCAAAGAAACACGGTGAGATTGTTTATTTGGTGGACTCGATGCCGCCTGCACGACTCCTGCCATGGGCACCATCTGAGTGGGTGGGTGGGTGGGTGAGAGGCTGGGCACGAGCCCCTGCGTGGGCAGCAGCCCCGGGGGGATTCTGCTCCTGGGCCCCGCTCAGGCAGAGAGAGCTCAGCTGCAGAGCTGGGAGCCCAGCTGCAGGATGGGGAGCTACCGGGGTGAGCCCAGAGCAACTGGAGCCCCTCTGGAGCTGGACTGAGAGAGCTGGGAATGCTCACGTGCAGAAGGGAGGCGTCCAGGGAGAGCTCCGAGGCCCGCGTAGGGCCTGCAGGGGCTCCGGAAGAGCTGCAGAGGGCCCGGGAGCACGTGGAGCTGCATTGCGACATCCGGCTATGATGCCGGCCGGGTCCCAAGCCACATCGACCAATCAGATCGCTCCGTGTCCTTGGCTCCGCCCCACCTGGTGACATCACAAAGGGAGGAGAGGGTACCCCCCCTAGGCCCGTTGCTGAGTTCCCATTGGCTGCCGGGGAGAGGGTGGGGCTGGCCTCGAGTATAAAAGGGCGCGGGGCTGCAGTGGGGCTCAGGGCAGAACCCTGCGAGCGGAGCCCGGCCCTGGAGCCGCCAGCGGCGCGGAGGCGAGCAGAGGGTGGCAGAGGTGGATGGGGAGGGACGCACACCCGCCGGAGCATCCCCCGGGGCCAGGAGGACGGAGAAAGGCCTGGGGCGAGGCGCACAGGCACGAGGCGAGGTGAGGCAAGCCCCCCCCAGGCCACCAGGACAACGGGCGCCGGCGGAAGGAGCATCCCCCCCGGGCTGAGGAAGATGGACACTGCTGAAGCATCCTACCCCCAGGGCGAGGAGGATGCATAGCAGCAGAGAATTCCTCCGGGGAGAAGATGACAGAGACAGCGCCAGGATGCGGCAGGCGGGAACCAGGATAAGAGTGCTGCCTGAGGAGGGGGATGAGGATGACGATAGATACCCACAGAGTATCCGCCAGGAGGACAGAGAGCAGCGGAGAATTCCCCCGGGGCCAAGACTTGGACGGACACCAAGGGAGCACCCCCAGGGCCGGCCAAGGAGGACAAAGACAGCCCCGGAAAGAGGCTAGCGGACGGACCTTGGGGCAAGCATCCCTCAGGCCGAGCACAATGGGCACTGACAGAGCATCCCCCAGGGGCGAGGAGGAGGAAGGAGACAACACACCCCCCGCGCCTCCCATGGGGCAAGGAAGACGGACGGACACCGACAGAGCATCCCCCGTGGCAACAACGATGGATGGACACAGCCCCGGGGTGAGGCAGATAGACACCGAGGCGAGCACCCCCCCGGGGACAGGGTTGATGGAGACAGCGACGGAGCATCCCCCTGGGCTGAGGAGGACAATCCAGGCACTGGGCGTAGGTGACATCTGGCACCTGCCGGAGCACGCCTGACACTTGCGGCGCAGAGGATGAGGTACATGGACAGAGCAGCCCCCCGGGGCAAGGATGCACAGGATTCCCTCGGAGCCAGGAGGACGGTGCCTGCATTGGGCGCAGAGCGTCATGGACACCCACCCACAGAGCATCCCCTTGGGCCGGGATGACGGACGTTGCCGGAGGAAGCCTGACATGGTCTGCTGGAAGAGCAGGCCATGGAGATGGAGAGAAAAGCCCCGGAGCAATGACACAGAAATGTGCCGGAACAGCCCCCAGGGCGAGGACGACGGAGACAGCGGCCCAAGGCGATCCGGCACTCCCTGGGCCAGAGCGGCCACGAGGGTGGCGGGAGCAGCGTCGGCCCCTTCGCGCCCGATTCCGGATCGCAGCGGCATGGGGAGGGGGAGGGACGGACAGCCGCCAAAGCATCACCCCAGGGGGCAACGGAACGACCGACGCCGACAGAGCAACTTCCCCCGGGCCTCCCCCTGGCTAAGGAGGACGGACACTGGCCGCAGCATGGCCCGGGCCGAGGAGGAGGACGGACACACACAGAGCATTCTCGCCGCCCACCCGGGCACCTTGCCCCACTGCCGCCCTTCTCGGGGACTTGCCTGCCTCGGCCCCTCCCAAGGGGAGCGGCACCGACACCGCCCCCGGCTCAGCAAACGGGAGGCACCGAGAAGCGCTGGAGCAACGAGGGACCACGCCGGCCCCCCCAAATCGGGGGGCTTTGCCCATCACCCCGGCCTGCCAAAGGGAAGGACCAACTAAAATTGGCAAAAATCACATCAAAAGCTCTGTCTGATCTTGGCTTGCCCAACGACGCAAACAAACCGCAAAGCCCCCGCCCTGGCCATGGCAGAGGAGCACGGAGAGCCCCGGCCCTCAGCCGGGGGGTCAAGAGCACAGATGGCCCAAGCTCGTCTCCGTCCCCCTCCTCCCTGGGCACTCTTGAGGGGTCTTCAGCCCTCTCCTGGTGGGGAACGATCGGAGATGGTGGGGGGTTGTTCTGTCCATGTCACACCAGGGGACGCTCAGGGCGCTCACGCCAGGGCTGAGAGGGACAGAGACGCCTCCGGCGACTCCTGGTACCAGAGAGATGGAGACCCTGGCGCTGTCACGCCATGAGAGAATTCTCTGCAATTCCCTGGAATTCAGGGAATCATCCTGGTGTCAGAGGTGCTCCCAGCCCCACCCAGGTGAGCAGATTTCTGTCTGGCTGCTGCCTTCGGACACAGCTGCACAGGGCTTAAAGCAGCCCGGGACAGCGGGAAGTGTCCCTGCCACGGCACGGGTGGCACTGCATGGGCTTCAAGGTCCCCTTCCAACCCAAAGCACTGCAGGATTCTCACCCTGGGGAGCCCCACGGCACCAGGACACAGCCCCCAGTTGCAGGGAACCCATCTGGGCAGGGAATGGCTCGAGTAACAAGGACCGGGACAGTGGCCACCTCCTGCACCGCCCTCAGCGTTTCTGGCAAACTCCGGCTACGGCTCCAGGAGAGGCCCACGCTGTCACACCCCACGGATCAGGCCGAGAAAAGAGGCAGCACACCGGCAACTCTCTGCTCGGCTGCCACAACCGTCAGCACCCGGCTCCTCCCGGCCCAGAGCTCGGCCCGCGGGCGGTTCTGAGGGCAGCGTGGGCCGGCGGCCGCGGACGGAGCACGGGAACAGGAGGAGGCGCTGCGCAGGCTCTGCGGGCACTGCCAGCCAGGACTTCCAGCAGGAATCCAGCGGGGAAGACGGGGGCAGCCCCCAGCCGGGCCGGCACCGCCCCAGCGCTGGCTTCTGCCTGCGCCGGGGCAGAGTGAGGGAAAGTGGCCCGGAGAGCCCCAGAATCCTGGAGGATTCCCTCTGCAGGGCGGGAGGCTGCTGAAAGCCCGAGGAGCCCCACCAGTTCCCCACTTTCCTGACTTTGAAGCCCCTTGCCAAGCTGCTCTCCCTCTCCTCGGTGAGTTCTCCAGCCAGGAGGGAATTGCCCTGCTCCCGAGCCGCTCTCCTGACAAGAATGTCCAGGGAGTTGCCTGGGCACCCCTGGAGTTTTGTCTCTCCTTCCAGCCTTCAAGTGCTTGGAGGCAGAAATTTCATGTAAACAAAGAAATGTTTACAGAATTCTTTATCTTGTTTACATTCTTTTCTGGAAAATGACAATTCATGGAGACTTTCTAAGTCCAGTGGAATTGAAGATGTTGAACCTCAGTCTTCCAATGTGGTCTCTTTTCTAGAAATCTATGTAAGCTGTAAGAAAAATTAAACTTCCTCTACTCCCACTTCGACTTCGTGGTGATCACTGCGTCTCCCTTGTGACGGCACTGCGTCACACCCCTCCTCCTCCCCCTTCCATTCCGGCTTCCCCCGCCCCCTTTTCCCCCTTCTCCCCCCTGCCCTCCCGCCCCCCGCCCACCCAAGAGCTCCGCGCCCGCAGCCGGGGGCGCTCCCAGCCCCACCAGTGCCACCAGTCCGGCCGCAGCTGCCGCCCCTCGCCCCATGGCCAGCGCCGGGCAGGGGCCGCCAGCCCCAAAGCGGCCGCGCTGCGCTGGGAGCACCAGCCCGGCCCAGTGCGGGCTCACAGCAAAGCCGCGCGCTCTGATTGGCTGAGAGCGCTTTTGGGGCCCGATTTTCCCCAGGCTCTGCCCGACAACTGAGGAGGAGCCAACAACAACTCGCGCTCTCATTGGCTGCAGCGCGCCCCGCCTGTGTTCTGATTGGCTGAGCGGGTTCCGGGCCGCTGCAGCCCCGGGGTCGGGGTTTTTTGGGGACGGGGGAACCTTGGGGTGCGGGGCAGGTGGGAGCTCAGGGGTGCCCAGAAATGTGTCCGCAGGTGCGCGGGGTCTCGGGGGTGCCTGTGGCGAAGGGTGAGGCCGGCCCCATGCCAGCACCCCCCAAAGCCGCTCTGTCCCTGCCCCCGCAGCCGCGCGGGGCACAGAAAATGGAACCGAAGGTTCCTGGCCGGGGACAAGGACCGGGAGAGATCCCTCAGCGAACTCCGGCACGGCCACAACAGACCCGGCCTGGGCACAGCGAGGGAATTCATTACCGACCAAAGCACACCACCGAAGAAACAATAATTTGAGGAAAGTGAAGTAAAATACTTCGGGCATATGATTATCCAAGAGAGCCGGCGATTGAATCCTGAAAGGATTGCAGGAATAACCTCACTCCCACGGCCAGAAACTAAAAAAGAAATCAGAAAGCTTTTAGGAGTCTTAGCATATTGTAGGTTATGGGTAGAAGGATATCCTCAAGCTGTTAAATTGCTGTATTAGTAAAAGATTAAATTGTGTAAGAAAAAGAAGGTGAGCAAAATTTTGACAGTTTGATATAAAAATTGGTCAGTGCTCCTGCTCTAAGTCTTCCTGCTTTAAATAAACCTTTTTGCTCATTTGTAGAGGTGGAAAATTGAGTAGCCCATGGAGTCTTAGTCCAAGAATGGGGAGGATCCAAGGAACCAGTTGCTCATCTGTCCAAGTTGTTAGAC
>VZUI01089542.1:0-15931 GCA_013401135.1 Cettia cetti
TCTTTTTTTTCTTTTTTTTTTTTTTTTTTTTTCTTTTTCTTTTTTTTTTTTTTCCCTAAATCCCTTGGAGCTGCATCCCATGGGATTTATCTGCTGGGACAGAATTCCAGCCTGGAGCCATCCCTGCAGCTCCAGAGGATCCTGGAATGGTTTGGGATGGGATTCCTGGGCCTTCAATCCCGTCCCATTCCAACCCCAACACCTCCCGCCATCCCAGGGTTCTCCAGCCTTTCCCTGGACACTCCCAGGGATTCTCCGGGAATTCCAGCCCGGCCGGGAATCCCTTCCCAAACCCCCCTCGGTTCATCCCTGCTCTGTATTCCGTGGGATTTGCTCTGATCCACGTCTGGGCCGGGATCAAGGCTGGAAAAATCCCCCTGGAAAACCATTCTGGGCTGTCCCCAGCTGCTCCCCTTGCTCTGGAATTAAGGGAATTGCCGTGTCCTGCTTTTCCCTAATCCCTCTAATCCCTGCAATCACAGGTTTGGGCCCTCGGAAACGGCTGCTGCCCCTTCCCAGACCCTTCCCGGGCATTCCCAGCCCCATTCCCGGCGGGATCCGGGCAGGCTCTCCCTCATTCCCGATCCCTTCCTCCGGCTGGGATTGGGATCTTCCCCATCCAGCTGTGGAGAACATCTGGCTCGCCCCCTCCCCCCCCCTCCCTCGGAGGGGGGTAGTAATTAATTAAAGCCGCTCATTAATTTGTCCTCGATGCCGCAGATCCCCGGGAAAGGAGGAGGAGCCTCGTCCCTGCCCGGGCCGGGCTCCAGAGAGAATTCCATGGCACAATTCCAGCCCTGGCAGCGCAGGGAATTCTGGGGTCACATTCCCACCCTTTTATGGCCCTTTTGTCGCCCTTCTCCAGCCTCCGATAAATCCCAAAACAGCCATTAAAAAAAGGGGTTTTTTTCCTTTTATCCACATTTCCTTTCCTTCTTTAAAAAGGAAAGTTTTCCTGCAAAGAGGAAATTTTATTTCCTTTTTCTGTCTCTTCTCACCTCCCTTTGGGAACCCATTTCACTCCTTTTTTTTTTACACCTCTTTGCCCCTTTTTTACACCCTTTTTATTTCATTTTTTTAAATCTCTTATCACTTCCTTTTGCGCCTCTTATCACCTGCTCTTCAAACCACTTTTATCCCATTTTAAATCTTCTTTTCCCCTCCTTTTCCTCCTCTTTTATCATCATTTTATTTGCTTTTTCTATCTCTTATCACCTCCTTTTTAGAACCCATTTACCCTCCTTTCAAACCTTTTTTACTCCGTTTTTGGCAACTTTTCCTCCTCTTTTTGCACCTCTTTTATTCCTCTTTTTGCACCTCTTTTATTCCTCTTTTTACACCTTTTTATCCCCTTTTTACACCTCTTTTATTCTAATTTATTTCTTTTTTTATCTCTTATCACCTCCTTTTACACCTCTTATCACCCCTCTTTCAAACCACTTTTTTTCTTGATTTTACACCTCTTTTATCATCATTTATTTAAATTTTTATCTCTTATCACCTCCTTTTACACCTCTTATCAACCCTCTTTCAGAACACTTTTTCTCCTTTTTTAATCTTCTTTTCCCCTCTTTTTTCCTCCTCTTTTTTCCTCATGTTATTCGCTTTTTCTCTCTCTTATCACCTCCCTCTTAGAACCCATTCTCCCTCCTTTCAAACCTCTTTTCCTCCTCTTTTTTCACCTTTTCGCTCCTCTTTTTAATCCATTTTTAATCCCCTTTTTAATCCATTTTTACCCTCAATTCACAGCTCTTTTATCATCATTTTATTTCCTTTTTTATCTCTTATCATCCTCATTTTACACCTCTTATCACCCCTCTTTCAAACGCCTTTTATCTTGTTTTTACACCTCTTTTATCATCTTTTATTTCCTTTTTTATCTCTTATCACCTCCTTTTACACCTCTTATCACCCCTCTTTCAAACCCCTTTTACCCCGAATTTTTCACCTCTTTTTTCACCATTTTATGTGTTTTTATCTCTTATCCCCCTTCTTTTACATCTCTTTTATCATTATTTTATTTCCTTACCTCACATTTTCCACCTTTTTTTCCCACATTTTTCCACCTCTAATTCCCCTCCTTTTCCACCTCTTTCCCAATATTTTTCCACCTCTTTTCCCGCCTTTTCCCACATTTTTCCACCTCTTATTTCCCTCCTTTTCCATCTCTTTCCCAGTATTTTTCCACCTCTTTCCCAATATTTTTCCACCTTTTATTTCCCTCCTTTTCCATCTCTTTCCCAATATTTTTCCACCTCTTTCCCGATATTTTTCCACCTTTTATTTTCCTCCTTTTCCATCTCTTTCCCAGTATTTTCCCACCTCTTTCCCAATATTTTCCCACCTCTTTTCCCACCCTTTTCCTCCATATTTTCCCTTTTCCTCACTTTCCCATGGACACTTCCCTCATGGCTCCAGGGGAGCTCAAGTGGGACCAACCCATCCCAAATCTTGGAATTTTTTTTGCCTGGCTGCTTCCCAGGATTGTCCCTGGAAAAGCCAGGAAAGGAGAAGGTCGGGAATTAACCGGGAGCGTGGAGCTGCCAGGGAGAAATCCTGGAGGAAAAATCCAGAGGAAAATCCTGGAGCAGCCGGAAAACGGCCGAAGGGTTTTTAGGGAATGGGTTTGGCAGCCCCTTTTGTTTGGCAGCCCCTTTTCCTTGCTCCGCAGCTTTCCCGGAGTGGGAAGAGCAGGAAAACAGGAAAAAAAAAAAAAAAAAAAAGAAAAAAAAAAAAGGAAAAAAAAAAAGGAAAAAAAAAAAAAAAAAAAAAAAAAAAAAATAAAAAGGGAAAAGGAGATTTTAAGGGAACGGAGCTGAGTTTTCCGGGTGTTCCGTTTGTATTTGGAGTCAAAACAAAAGGGAAAATTCCGGAGAATTTTTCCTCGGTTCTGCAAAAATCCAGGAAGAGCACAGGAGGCTCTGGCTGGAATTCCCAGAGAAGCTGGGGCTGCTTCATCCCTGGGAGTGTCCAGGGAACGGTTGGATGGGATTGGAGCAGCCTGGGATGTCGGGGCTGGAATGGGATGGGATTGAAGGTCCAGGAATCCCATCCCAAACCATTCCGGGACCCTCTGGATCTGCTGGGATGGCTCCAGGCTGGAATTTTATTTCCCAGCAGACAAATCCCATGGGATGCAGCTCTGAGGGATCAAAGCAAGAGAAAATAGGATCCATGGAAATCTTGGAGCCGCTTCCCGAGCCTGAAGGGGCTCCAGGAGAGCTGGGATTTGGGAATGGGCCGGAGGGCCAGGAGGCAGGGAATGGGATTCCCAGTGGGAAAGGGGTGGGACAGATGGGATATTGGGAAGGAATTCTTCCCTGTGGGTGGCATGGATGGGGAATTTTGGGATTGGATAACACGGGCTGGGAAGGTTCAGGTTGGGTGACAGGGATAGGGAATGTTGGGGTTGGTGACAGGGATGGGGAATGTTCCATTGGGTGACAGGGATTGGGAATGCTCAGGTTGGTGACAGGGACTGGGAATGCTGGGATTGGGTGACCTGGATCGGGAATGTTTGCGTTGGTGTCACGGATCGGGAACGTTTGGGTTGGTGACACAGGTTGGGAATGTTGGGGTTGGCTGACATGGATTGGGAATGTTGGGATTGGCTGGCACGGATTGGGAATGTTGGGGTTGGCGATGTGGATCGGGAATATTCAGGTTGGGTGACAGGGGTTGGGAATGTTTGGATTGGGTGACATGGATTGGGAATGTTCCATTGGGTGACATGGGTTGGGAATGTTGGGGTTGGGTGACACGGATTGGGAATATGCGGGTTGGTGACACGGATTGGGAATATGCGGGTTGGCGACACGGATTGGGAATGTTTGGGTTGGTGACACGGATTGGGAATGTTTGGGTTGGTGACAGGGATTGGGAATGTTCCATTGGGTGACAGGGATTGGGAATGTTTGGGTTGGTGACAGGGATTGGGAATGTTGGGGTTAGTGACATGGATTGGGAATGTTCCGGTTGTTTCCATGGATTGGGAACGTTTGGGTGGGATGGCCTGGATTTGGAATGTTGGGGTGGGGTGACACAGACTGGGAATGTTCCGGTTCTTTACATGGATTTGGAATCTTGGGGTTGGGTGACTGGGGCACCCCAGATCCCAGTTTGGATCCCCCTCTCCCAGCCCTGCGGATTTTCCCCAGCATTCCTGCTCCGTGGTGAGCTTTTCCAGTGGGATCTGGAATTGGATTTGCCGGTGCTGCTCTGAGGGCTGTGGATGTGGAGCTCAGGCTCTCCTGCGGCTGGAATTGGATTAAGCTCCGGAATAAATCCCGTGAGTGCTTCCCTAATTCCTGACAGGCTCCCTGATGCCGTTATCTCCCGGGAAAAGCTCCTGATCCATCCCTGTGGGAAGCAGACGGTGGCACCGGACACTCGGGACGCCCGATCCGGCACGAGGGGAAAACAGGGATTGGGGTGGAAAAACGGGAAAAACCCTGGAGGTGAAATCCAAATTTAAAAGCAGCAGAGGAGGTGGTGGGATCCCATCCGGAATGTCCGGGAGAGGGATCGGGAATGTCGGCTCCCAGCCAGGATCTTCCACTCGGCCGACTGGTTCTGGAAAGGCCCAGGTTGGGCTGGATCCCGGCTCTGGATCCTGGCTCTGTTCCAGCCTCTGGAGCAGGGAGCAGCCGTAATTCCTCATTCCCACCGCTCCGGATGCTGGGGCCCGACGCTCCGTGGAATCCTGGAGTGGTTTGGGTGGGAAAAGGCCTCAAATCCCGTCCCATTCCAACCCTGGCACCTCCCACGAGCCCAGGGTGATCCAGCTTTTCCTTGGACACTCCCGGGGATCCTCTGGGAATTCCAACCCCTCCCAGCCAGGAATTCCTTCCCAGGAATTCCCAAGATCCCCTTTCCCAGTGGGAATTCCATTCCCTGTGTCCTGTCCCCTCCTCCCGTATCCCGTTCCTTGGTTGGAAAAGGGATGCGCAGGATCAGGAGCGGCTGGGATCAGGGAAAGGATCCCGCTCCCCCAGAAATAGCGGGAAAGGAGGAAAACATTCCAGGCTGAGATCCCGGGAAGTGCCCCAGGCCAGGCTGGATGGGGCTGGGAGCACTCTGGGATTGAGGAATGTGTCCCTGCCCAGGGCAGGGCTGGAATGGGACGGGATTGAAGGTCCCTTCCTGCCCAAACCATTCCATGATTCCCTGGATCTCTGCACAGCGGGATGGGAGCGGAGGGATGGGGGCGTTTCAGGCAGTCCCTGATCCAGAGGATCCAATCCCAGATCCAGAGGATCCAATCCCAGAGTGAAGGATCCAATCCCAGATCCAGAGGATCCAATCCCAGAGCGAAGGATCCAATCCCAGAGTGAAGGATCCAAATCCAGATCCAGAGGATCCAATCCCAGAGCGAAGGATCCAATCGCAGAGTGAAGGATCCAATCCCAAATGTGGAGTATCCAAATCCAGAGGTAGAGAATCCAAATCCAGAGGAGAAGGATCCAAACCCAGATATGGAGGATCCAAACCCAGAGGCACAGACCCCAAATCCAGAGGTGAAGGATCCAATCCCAGAGGTGGAGGATCTGAATCCAGAGGTGCAGACCCCAAATCCGAAGGTGAAAGATCCAAATCCAGAGGCACAGCCCCCAAATCCAGAGGTGCAGGTCCCAAATCCAGAGGTGCAGGCCCCAAATCCAGAGTGAAGGATCTCAAATCCAGAGGCGCAGCCCCCAAATCCAGAGGCGGAATTTCCCTGCGGGTTGTCCGGCCATGGAATCTCTTCCCTGTCCCGAGCCACTTCCCAAAGCCAGGCTGGGATCCCGGATTTTCCCTGCCCACCCTCGGCCGCTCTCCCATCCCGGGACAGAGCCGGATCCAATCCCGGGATGAGTTTGGTCCCATTTTCCCTCCCCCACCTCCCCGGGCCGCTCCCAAAATCCTGCTTTTCCCAGGAAACCCTTCCCCCAGGGCCATTTTCCACAGGAGCCGTCCTCAATCCCTAATTAAATTTCGGGAAGTGCCTGCAGCCGTCTCTGTTTTCCATCAGGCACCTAATGGGCCTCTCCCGGCCATTCCGTGTCCTTGGATTTCCTGGAAAAGCATCACAGGCAGCGCTGGCCCCGGCTGCTGCCGATCCCAGGGATGAGGAGATGCAGCCGGGGCAGGATCCGGGCCGGGATGAGGGGAGCACCCCCTGGAATGCTGGAACGGTTTGGGTGGGAATCGTGGAATGGTTTGGGTGGGAATCGTGGAATGGTTTGGGCAGGAATCCTGGAATGGTTTGGGTGGGAATCCTGGAATGGTTTGGGTGGGAATCCTGGAATGGTTTGGGTGGGAATCCTGGAATGGTTTGGGTGGGAATCCTGGAATGGTTTGGGTGGGAATCTTGGAATGGTTTGGGCACGAATCATGGAATGGTTTGGGTGGGAATCGTGGAATGGTTTGGGTGGGAATCCTGGAATGGTTTGGGCAGGAATCCTGGAATGGTTTGGGTGGGAAGGGAGCTCACAGCCCATCCATCCCACCCCTTTCCATGGCCAGGGACACTTCCCGCTATCCCAGATTTTCCCACATTTCCACCTGTGCTTCTCCTCCAGGTGGGGACAGGCTGATCCCTCTGGGAATTTGGGTTTTTTCCCCATGGATTTTCCTCACCACTTTTCCGGGTCTTTTCCACCTCTCCAGGTGGAGCGGCGGGGGTGGAATTTGTTCCAAACCCTGCTCCAGGCATCGGGAACAGGATTTTCCATGGAAGAAATCAAGGAGGAAATAGGCAGGGATAGCTGGGATGTTGGGAAGGAATTCCCAAGGGCTGGGCTGGAATTCCCAGAGAATCCCTGGATCCCTGGGAGTGTCCGAGGATCCCTGGGATTGTGGAAATTTTGGGTTGGAACGGGATGGGATTGTTCCTTCCCATCCAAACCATCCCGGAATTCCATGAAATCCCGAGGCCTGGAGGGGATTTTTGGCAGGTTCATCCCTCCTGGGAATGGCGGGATAGGGATGGATTTGGGGCTGGATTCATCCGGCTGGGACATTCGGGAATGCCGTGATGGAGGCAGGAAAACATTCCAGGAAAACATCCCGGAGAGCGCTCGGCTCCAGGAGAACCTTCCGGAATCCTTCCCACACCTCCCAGGAGGGCCCTTCCCGGCCCCGCCAGGCACAAAAATCCCGGGATTTTGGAGCTTCTCCCCGTCCCCATCTCCTTGAACCCTCGTGGAAAAGCCATTCCCAGGATCCAGTGGATCCCACGGCTTCCCTTCTCTGGGGGCTCCTGGAGAGCGGGGTGGGAGATTCCGAGGGAAGGCGGAAAATCCGGGATTGGGATTGGGATTTGGGGGGGGGTCAAGAGCAAGGGTTGGGAATGATCCCTCCCCATCCCGGGGCGGGGACAAGGACACCGGGAAGGTCCTTGTGGTGTTCCCATCGATCCAGAGGATCCGGAGAGGCTCATCCCTGACCACGGCCGGGAAAACGTCAATATTGGAACGCTCCCAAGGGCGGCGCTGCCCTTCCCAAGGGCACGGACACCAAAAAACCCTCCTTTTTCCCAAAAAAAAACCCTCCTGGAGAGCCAGGATCCGGATGGGATGGGGAAGGGGGATGTGGTGGGGTGGGAATTCCCGGATTTTCCCAAAATCAGAGCAGCGGGTTTTCCCAAAATCCCCCCCCCCCCCGAGCAGCGGGGAAGAGCCGCCACATCCAGCCACGGTGACAATCCCAGGATTCAGGCTGGGAAAATCCTGCTGGGAAAAGGTTTGGGATGCGGGGATGGGAGCAGTGGAGAAGGCAGGGAAAAAAAAAAAAAAAAAATCCATGGAAAAAAATCCTCTCCCGGAGGCCTCGTCCGGCGGGATCAGCCATTCCCACCTGGAGGAAAAACAGGGATGGAAAAGTGGGAAAATCCAGCTGGGACAGTGGGAAATGTCCCTGTCCACGGCATGGGATGGGAGTGGAGGGGCTTTGAGCTCCCCTCCCACCCAAAATTCCAGGATTCCGTCAGGGAGGAGCCTCGATAAAGCAGCTTGATCCAGGAAAAGGAGGGTCAGAGCCTGGAATTTCCTCTGGATCCTCTCCAGGCTCATTCCCAGCAGGAATTCCCTGCTTTGTCCATGTGCACTGAGCGGGATAATCCCAAAGGTTTGGCCGGGAGAGCCTTGGTCGGGATTCTCCCCACAGCTGCCCCATCCCGGTGCCATTCCCTGGATTCTGTCGATGTCCCAAGGCTGGGATCAGCCTCCCACTCCCAACCCTCCTCCGGCTGCTCCCGGCGGGATTTGTGTCCATGGGAAGCAAAATTCCAGGCTCCAAGTGCAGGAAAGGAGGGGAAAGTTCAGGAAAACCTTTCCAGAAGGAAAAACAAGGACAGGGAAGAAATTCCAAGGTCAGGGAAGGGACGGGTAATCCGGGATTCCTGGGGGATGCAAATCCCAGTTTTCCATCCTCCCTCACCCCGCAGATTCCCCTGGGAAGCAGAATTCCCATGGGATGTGCCGGGACCAAGCCAAATCCTGGAGGATTCCCAAGGAATTTGTGGCTGCCCCATCCCAGGAAGTTTTCCAGGCCAGGTTTCCACGTTGGAGCAAGCTGATTCCAAAGAATTCTCTGATTCCAGGGCTGGAAATTTCCTCGGAGCAGAAGGAATTGCGAACGGCCTCCTGTGGTTTTCCAGGCAATTCCCAAGCCTTGGTGTCCGGATCCATCGGGGGAATTTCGGGATTCCAGGAAATCCCTTAGGGACGGAGGGGTGGCAAAGGGTTCGTGGGAGATCCACGGCATTCCAGGCTCGTCACAGGATTTGGGAACATCCCAAAGTTATCCCGACACCAATTCCCGGATGCACCTGGATCCCAGCCTGGGATCATCCCCAAAATTCAGGATTTTTGATGATTCCCTGATTATCCAGTTCCGATCTTTGGTCTGGAAGCCATCCCTGGAGTGCTCCAGGTCCCAGCTGGAGTGCAGGCGGGATCCTTGGGAATCCACAACCACTTCCAGGTGCTGGAAACCGACAGAGGAAAGAGCAAAAGCGGGGGAAATTCCCATTCTCTTGGAAAAATGGGAAAAATTCCTGCTGGGTGATCCCAGCTCGCCTTGGAGCCGCACGGATCCGGAGGCAATCCCTCATCCCGTGTTGCCAGGGATCGTGGATTGCCTTTTAACTGGGAGCTTTCCCTCTGGAAAAATCACTCTGCTTCCCTCGGGATCCTTGGATAATCCCATTTTCCTTCATTTTTTTCCTTTTTTTTTTTTTTTTTTTTTTTTTAAGGAAAAATAAATTCCCGCTGCCAGTTAATTCCCCCAGCACGCCCCGCCACCCTGCTTGGAATGGGAATTCCAGGAGTGCCCGTGGGACACGGGGAGAGCCTCTCATTCCCTTTTCCAGGGTTTTCCCAGGAATTCCGTGCAATCCTGGGCTGCCGGAGCCGGGGGAGCTGTGCCAAGGCCTGGCCCCGTGCCCAGTTTTGGGAAAAAAAAAAGATGGATTGGGGCTTTGCCTTTTATTCCCGGGAATTCCAGGGCTTGGAGCAGGGAGGCGGGAGCAGCCACATTCCCAAAAAGGGATCTCATGGAGCTGGGGTGGGAAGAGGGGCGGGGTTCAGGTCCTGGAATTCCATGGAGGAGCTCCCGGGAATGGGAAGGGGCTGGATGCAGCCCTGGATCCCGGGAGTGCGAGGAAAGCAGTGGGAGACCCGGGATGGAGAGGGAAAAGCTGGGCTGGGGAGGGGGAAAGAGGGAATTCATCCCAGCACGGGGTCATGGGATCATGGAATGGGATGGGAAGGGACCCCAAATCCCATCCCAGTCCAATCCCAAAACCTGGCACAATCCCAGGGCGCTCCAGCCTTTCCTTGGATGCTCCCAGGGATCCTCTGGGAATTCCAGCCCGGCCGGGAATCCCTGCCCAAGCTCCCCTTTCCCACTGGGAATTCCATTCCCTGCCTCCTGCCCCTCCAGCCCTTTCCCAAATTTCCTGTTTCAGGGTTGGACTGGGGTGGGATTTGAGCCCCCTTCCCACCCAAGCCTCTCGCTCGATCCCAAAATCCTGGCCGTGCTGGCTCTGGGAATTCTGCATCCCTGCAGAAAAAAAGGGAAAACATTCCTCCCCCATCCCGGCTTTCTCCCGGAGAGGCCGAGCTCCCCCTCCGGGGGCCGCGTCCTGGAAAACATCGGGAAAAAATGCGGGATTTTCCTTGTTTTGTCTGCTGGGCTCGGTGTTTACATTGCTCCGGCTCCCTGCGCATTCCTGGCGCTTCGGGATGGATCCCGGTTTTCCCAGGCTCCCAGCCCAGCAGCTCCTAAAAAAAAGCAGTGGGGGAAGAGAATTCCCGATGAGCCGAGCTCCTGATGGATGCGGAGCTCTCCAAGAGGGGGAAAAAAAAAACCCAAAAAACACCTGGAAAAGGGGAGGGGTTTGTGTCTGCTCCTCCCGGCACCTCCGGACCCGAAATTCCTGCAGGAACAGGGTTGGGAATGTCCCGTGGGATCAGCAGGGATCACAAACGGAGGTTGCAGTGCAGGATTTTCGCCGGGAATAAACGATTTTCCTGGAAAATTGTTTTGGAACGTGGATTATTCCATCCCTGGGTTCCTCATCCATGGGGTTTCCTCATTCCTGGGAGCTTTGGGAGGACCCTGTTCCCAAAATATCTCGGGAGCAGGGATCCGTGGGGTGGATTTGCTCCCTCCTGGGCTTCATCCAGGCCGGCTCTGCTCCCTTTTCCCTGGAAAAACAGCTCGGGAAGGGCTGGGATCCCAAATCCTTCGGCACAGGGAAGAAATTCCCAGCTGGAATCCAGGGCTCTTTTTGGGACTGGATTAGCTGTGTGGACGTGGAGGATCCGGGATCCGGGATCTGGGATCATTCCCACCCCTTTTCCCTCGGAGATTCCCACTCCCCCCTGCACTTCCAGGATGTTCTCCAGCTCCCCGGGATCCCCGGGCCGGCATTCCATAGGATTGGGAGCAGGATCTCCCTCCTGCCCCCCTGGCTCCTGCTCCGGGCCAAATTCCCACCCTGATCCATGGGATCAAACCCCGAGGGAAATCCGGGCTGGAGGCTCTTTCCCAAGATTCCCAGCGGGATGTGGATATTTGGGGGCATCCCTGGATTCCGGATGTTGGAATTGTCCGGGCAGGGTTTGGGATTTTCTGCTCCTCTTCCAGTCTGGAGTTGTCCCTGTTCCCCAGGAAAATCCTGGAGCAGGAGGAATTTTGATCCCACCCGGTGCTGCTGTGGGGAAATTCCTTTTCCTTCCCCTGAATTCCAGGGACCATCCCAGGATCAGATTCCCTTTCCAGCCTGGAGAATCCAGGTTTCCTCTCAGCTGATTTTTGGGAGCTCGGCACACCTGGAATTCTGGGGATGTCCCAAATCTTTGCTGCTGCTTTGTCCACATCATTCCCAAAGGGAGAAATCCAGGCCCCAAATGCCCCGGAGTGAGGATTCCTGGGATTTGCTGCCTCCACCCCGGGGCTCCCCCAAACCCCTGAGTGCTCCCAGAAAAAAAAAAAAAAAAAAGAATAAAAAGAGGGAAAATCAACCCAAAATCTCCAGGAACGACAAAAATCCCGATCCCAGCCCCGCTCCCGTCTCCGGGGCCGGGATGGGAGCTCGGTGTTCCCGATGTGGGAATAACTTCCAGCGCTCCGAGGTATTTATAGCATCCAGCTCATGAGTTTTTAATTAAAATTCCATTTCCTTGTGCTCCAGATGGCACGGACAGCCAGCTCCGTGTTTTCCTTGGGTTCTGCCGGGATCACGCGGCCCTGGCCGGGATGGGATTCTTTGGGAAGGGGTTTGGGGGGATTTTTTTGGGGGATTGGGGGGGGGGTGGGTCCGTCCCCGGGGAAGGGCTCCACGTCAGGAAAAATCACATCAGGAAAAGCAAAGCTGCCGCCGGAGCTAAATCGGGATGGATGGAGAGGGAACAGCGGGAACAGCGGGAATAATGAGAACAGCGGGAACAGCGGGAACAGCGGGAACAGCGGGAAAAGTGGGAAAAATGGGGACAGCAAGAAAAGCGGGAAAAGCGGGAACAGTGGGAACAGCAGGAACAGCAGGGAACAGCAGAAAAAGTGGGAAAAGTGGGAAAAGTGGGAAGAGCAGGAAGAGCAGGAAGAGCAGGAACAGAGGGAACAATGGGAACAGCAGAAACAGCAGGGAAAAGTGGGAAAAGTGGGAACAGCAGGAACAGTGGGAAAAATGGGGACAGTGGGAACAGCAGGAACAATGGGAACAGTGGGAACAGCAGGAAAAGTGGGAAAAGCGGGAAGAGCAGGAACAGCAGGAACAGAGGGAACAATGGGAACAGCAGGAACGGCAGGAACAGCAGGGAAAAGTGGGAACAGCAGGAACAGCGGGAAAAGTGGGAAAAATGGGGACAGCAGGAAAAGTGGGAAAAGTGGGAACAGTGGGAACAGCAGGAACAGTGGGAACAGTGGGGACAGCGGGAACAGCGGGAACAGCAGGAGCAGCGGGAACAGCAGGAATAGTGGGAACAGTGGGAAAAGTGGGAAAAGTGGGAACAGCAGGAATAGTGGGAACAGTGGGAACAGGGGGAAAAGTGGGAATAGTGGGAACAGGGGGAAAAGTGGTAACAGTGGGAACAGTGGGAAAAGTGGGAACAGTGGGAAAAATGGGAAAAGTGGGAACAGCGGGAAAAGTGGGAACAGCAGGAATAGTGGGAACAGCGGGAATAGTGGGAACAGTGGGAAAAGTGGGAACAGTGGGGATAGTGGGAACAGTGGGAAAAGTGGGAACAGTGGGAACAGTGGGAAAAGTGGGAAAAATGGGAAAAGTGGGAACAGCAGGAATAGTGGGAATAGTGGGAAAAGTGGGAACAGTGGGAAAAGTGGGAAAAGTGGGAACAGCAGGAAAAGTGGGAAAAATGGGAAAAGTGGGAAAAATGGGAAAAGTGGGAACAGCAGGGCCGGGATGGGCTGGGAGCTCATCCCAGAATCCTCACGGGGAGCTGGGAATAACAGGGAATTCCCAAGGCTTTCCATTCCCGGCTCTCCACTCCAAGGGCGGTGAAGGAAAGGAAATTCCCGCAGGATCTTCCTGAGGGGGGTCAGGAGCCCCCGGACACGGAGCTGACCCGTGTCCTTGGAGAAGCTGCAGGAGCCTCCCCAGCCAGCCCCCGATCCCCCGGGAATCCCTGGAATCCATTAGGATCCCGCAGAGCCTCGGGCGAAGCTTTTCGGGAATGACTCGGCGGAAGAGCGGGAGCGCATTCGGGTTTTCAGGAGCAATTTCGGGCGGATCTTTTTCCGTTCTTTTCCCTTTTATTCCTTTTATTTCTGGCAGCGGGGAGGCAGCAAATGGCGCGGCTGGAGCCCGGATCCATTTGTGGTTTTCCAGAGGCAGCAGCGGCCGGAGCTGGGGAGGCTCCGGGGGACAGGGAATGACTCATGTCGGGAAAGGGGAGCGGGGACGAGGGGAGGAGCGGGGAATGGGATGGGAAACTGGGAAACTGGGATGGGAAACTGGGAAACTGGGATGGGAAACTGGGAAACTGGGATGGGAAACTGGGAAACTGGGATGGGAAACTGGAAAAATGGGATGGGAAACTGGGAAACTGGGATGGGAAACTGGGAAACTGGGATGGGAAACTGGGAAACTGGGATGGGAAACTGGAAAAATGGGATGGGAAACTGGGAAACTGGGATGGGAAACTGGGAAACTGGGATGGGAAACTGGGAAACTGGGATGGGAGAGAGGGAAACTAGGACGGGAAACTGGGAAATTGGGATGGGAAACTGGAAAAAGGGGATGGGAAAGTGGAAAAATGGGATGGGAGAGAGGGAAACTGGGACGGGAAACTGGGAAACTGGGATGGGAAACTGGGAAATTGGGATAAAAGACAGGGAAACTGGAATGGGAAACTGGGAAACTGGGATGGGAAACTGGGAAACTGGGATGGGAAACTGGGAAATTGGGATGGGAGAGAGGGAATCTGGGATGGGAAACTGGGAAACTGGGATGGGAAACTGGGAAACTGGGATGGGAAAGTGGGAAACTGGGATGGGAAACTGGGAAACTGGGATGGGAAACTGGAAAAATGGGATGGGAAAGTGGGAAACTGGGATGGGAAACTGGGAAACTGGGATGGGAAACTGGGAAACTGGGATGGGAAACTGGGAAAATGGGATGGGAAACTGGGAAACTGGGATGGGAAACTGGGAAACTGGGAGATGGAAACTGGGATGGGAGAAGAAAACTGGGATAAGGAGAGGGAAACTGGGATGGGGAGAGAAGGAAACTGGGATGGGAGAGAGGGAACTGGGATGAGGAGATGGAAACTGGTCTGAGAAGCAGGAAGCTGGGCTGCAGGAGCAGGACACGGGAAAAGGAGCGCGGGAACAAATCCCAGTTCCCTCTGGAACGCTGGGATGGGCCCCGGTGCTCCCAGTCCGGGGCAGGGGGGCGGGAATCCCTGCTCCCACCCCAAAGATTCCCAGAGCAGGGGGGATCTGTGGGATCCGGGATCCCGCGGGGCTCACGGCAGCAGGGAGCAGCATTTTTGGGAATAAAGATCCGCGGGATTCTTCCCGGCAGGAGAAATTCCTCTGCCTTTTCCCGGTTCCCTGGGATGCAGCAGCTGCTGCGACAGCTTGTGTTGGATCCGGCTTGGCTCGGGAAAACGGGAAAACGGGAAGAGCCTGGCAGCTGAAGCATCCCCGAGACAGAGAATTCCGGGAGAAAAAGATCCCAGCCATCCCATGAACATCCTGGGAAAAACGTCTCAGCCATCCCTGATCCAGAGAATTCTGGGAATGACATCCCAGCCATCCCTGATCCAGAGAATTCCGGGAAAAACGTCCCAGCCATCCCTGATCCAGAGAATTCCGGGAAAAACGTCCCAGCCATCCCATGAACATCCTGGGAAAAATGTCCCAGCCATCCCCGATCCAGAGAATTCCGGGAAAAACATCCCAGCCATCCCTGATCCAGAGAATTCCAAGAATCACATCCCAGCCGTGCCTGATCCAGAGAATTCTGGGAATCACATCCCAGCCATCCCTGATCCAGAGAATTCCAGGAAAAATGTCTCAGCCATCCCTGATACAGAGAATTCCAGGAAGAATGTCCCAGCCATCCCTGATCTACAGAAATCCAGGAATCACATCCCAGCCATGCCTGACCCAAAACATCCCGGGAATTGCATCCCAGCCATCCCATGAACATCCAAACCTTCCCAACAGTATCCCGGGAAAACCCAAACCCCGTCACCCCGCACCCCATAAACCCCAGTGACACCCGGGGCCTCTCCCTGTCCCTGTCCCATCCCAGACACAGATCCCGACCTTTCCCAAAACCCTCTTTTGGATTTTCCCGGCGCTTCCCTCTCCCTCTGCACCCACTCAGCTCCTAAAAATCCCCGGGAAGGGGGACACAGGGGACAACTGTCACCTCCTGCCACCTCCTGTCACCTCCTGCCAGCCCCTGGAGCGAGGGAAGCTCCCGGGGGAGTTAATTCCCTGCGGCCATGGAATATCCAGGCATTCCCTGGGGGCAGGATCGGGGTCAGGGGCGGGAGGGGCTCTGCAGAGCCGCCGCCTTTGGAATTCCCCGGCTGGAATTCCCTGGGGGGCGGGAGGGAGGCTGGAATTCCGCGGGGGTGGTGTCAGGGACAATTGTCGCCGGTCTCGGGTGACAGCAGGTGACAGAGCCCGTCCCGGGGTGGGGGGGCTGGGAAACATTCCCTGCTCCTGGAAAACATTCCCTGCTCCTGGAAAACATTCCCTGCTCCAGCTGGAGCCCGGCGGATCCCAAAATCTGGGCGGCAGGAATCCCGAAACCAGCAGGACACGGAGCTGGGAGAGCTGGGAATGTGCGGCTGGATCCGGGGAGGATCCAGGGAATCCTTGGAGCCTTTTCCCGAGGGAAAGGAGAGCTGGGATTGGGGGATAAAGGGCTGGAGGGGCAGGAGGCAGGGAATGGAATTCCCAGTGGGAAAGG
>VZUI01089551.1:0-80778 GCA_013401135.1 Cettia cetti
GGGAATTGGGATTGTTCAGCCTGGAGAGGAGAAGGCTTTGGGGTGAGCTCATTGTGGCCTTGCAGTGCCTGAAGGGAGCCCACAGGAAAGATGGAGAGAGACTCTTGCCAAGGGCCTGGAGAGACAGGACAAGGGGGAATGGCTTCACACTGACAGAGATGAGGTTCAGATTTGATATGAGGAAAAGGTTTCTCCCTCTGAGGGTGGTGAGGCCCTGGCAAAGCCTTCACAGAGAAGCTGTGGCTGCCCCATCCCTGGCAGTGTTCAAAGCTGGATTGGATGAGGCTCTGAGCAACCTGGGATACTGGAAAGTGTCCCTGTCCATGGCAGGGGGTGTTGAACAGTACAGGCTTCAAGGTCCCTTTCCAACCCAAATCATTCCATGATTCTTTGATCTCTTGGAGCAAGTCCAGAGAAGGCACCATGTGGAGCTGGGGCGCTTCTGCCATGGAGACAGGCTGGGAGAGTTAACAGCCTGGAGAAGAGAAGGTTCTAGGGAAGTCCTTATTGTAGCATTTCCGTACTTAAAGGGGCCTATAAGAAAGATGAGAACAGACTCTTTAGCAGGATCAATTGCAGTAGGACAAAAGGGAATGCTTTTAAACTAAAAGAGAGGAGAATCAGCCTTGATTTAAGGAATAAATTTTTCATAGCGAGGTGGTGAAACACTGGCACGGTTGCCCAGAGCAGTGGTGGATGCCCCTCCTTGGGAACGTTCAGTGTTAGGTTGGATGGGGCTCTGGGCAACTTGCTTTAGTCAAAGATGTTCCTGTTCAGTACAAGGGCATTGGGCTTTAAAGCTTTTTAAGTCCTGTCCAACCCAAACTGTTCTATGACTCCACGATCCTACATGCTCTGTTTCCAAAGAATGATTTGTGTCTTACGATTTCAAATGACTTTCTGTGGATTCTGGAGTCTTTGATATCCACCAGGAAATCCCACCTGAGATACTCTTTGGTGGATAGGGACCTAAAGAAAAGGAAGCAAATTAGGATAGTGTTTTTTTTTTTTTTAGGGTTTGTTCAGGTTGGATTTTTTTTTAAATTTTGAATATTAATTTCATTGTGAGAGACTTCGAAAGTATTTTTTTTCTCTCATTTCATATTGCCTGGCTACACTATTTCACTTTGTGTATTTTTTTCTGGTTGGGATACTTTCCATAATTAGTTATTAACAAAACCAGTTAAATAATTTGGTAGAGGCAACTACAGAGCGGAAGCAATACTCTTCCAAAGCAGGCAATCAAAAAATCAAAACTGATGTTTTATTTGACAATAAGCCTTATGTTTGGCATTGCAATCTGAAAGGTAATAAATTTATAGAAATGATGCCACATCCCGTAAGTGCTGAATGATAAAAAAGAACACAAATTTCCATTTTGGGGATTTAAAGCTCTAAAATGAAGTTTTATCAGAATAAATTCCAAAGCTTAACAGATGAAAATAATGGTCCTGAGTCACTTTGGTATGAAACAGGAGGATATCAGACACAATACAGAGATAAAATATAACCTTTACTTATTTTCTTACCAATGGAAAAACACACAAGCAACTTTAGAAGACATCTATTATATTTCAGGGTGTTTAAATATACTCAAATTTTATCTGAAGTTCTTCTTATGGATGAACCATGAAGCAAATGAAAGTGTATTTTCTTCTCAAAGTACAAATTGTGAGACAGTTAATAGTATGTTTAAAGGAGGATATTACTGCCCAAATCAAAGGAATAAAGTGTTCTGGTTTTTTTCAAGCGTCGTTAAAATCATGTATCAAATTCACTTCTGTGCTGAAAATTTTGCTCAGGTCCAGTTAAATCTCAAGGACAAGATAAAACAGATGAGTGGGCTCTGCTCCTCTGTCCACACATTTGTTAATACAAAAAGCTGAATGCTCTGTAATCATCATGCCCAAAAAGAACTCGGTTGACTTATTTTGTCTGTATCATAGCTGAGGAGATGTGGGCAATTCAAGAACTCTGAATCTAAACAGCCTCTGCTGTTTCAAATATATTCATGTGCCCCCTGAATTCCTACAATTTCAAGTATATCCATGGCTCCCCCTGAACTCCTGTTATGCTGGGCAAGGACAATACCTTTTTTTTTTTTTTTTTTGCTTTTTAGGGGACTTTATTGAGTGTATCGACTGCTCCAAAAATCTGTACTGCTGACAGTAGCAATAATGGCTGTGAAACTGGGGAAATCCAATGTGAACAGCAAAAAATCTGGATGTACCTGTGGAATTTCTGGGTTCTCCAGATTTTCATCTCTGGAATTCCTTGACAGAAGTCAGTAGCCCTCAGGCTTCTTAGGAGTTTTGTTTAACATATGCAGAGCAGATAAGCAGGGAGGCCAAGGAAATTCGGTCTTTGCTTCCCACTCCCATCCTCAAGCAAAAGGTTAAGTACCCAAAGCCAGAGGGGCAAAACTCTTGGATTCTTCTACTTTTGAGGCTGCTGTTGAGGTTTCTGTGAATGTAAGGAGCCTCTGCTACAATGCTGTGTGTCCAGGGACATTCCTGGATGTTGCATGCTCAGCTGGATGCCAGGCTGTGTTTGATACGATTTTCTGTCACATTCCTTGGGACTGTGCACCTCTCACAGCATGGACATATGGCTTTGACTTTTAGAGAAAATGCATCTCATTTGATAGAGCCTGTGCTCCTGCTGATCTTCTGGTTTCTAGTTTTGAGTTAAAGGATAATATAATCAATTTAAAATTCTTGCTGCATTGATCTTTCTTAAAACCAAATAGAGAAAACCATACCCAGTCTCGTTCTTTGGGCCAAGTTCTGCCACCAACTTTCTTCCTGCTGTCCCTTCACAGTGTGGTCTTCTGAAGTGATTTCTACTTTTTGGACCCTGCAGCTGTTTCTGATTCAAGCCAGAGCCTGTAAATATATTTTCCTTGGATTGATTAACAAGTGTTTTTTCCCATAATCCAGTTATGGTAGCTCTGGACCATAGTGTCAAGTCTCTCAATTAACTTTAATGGACTTAGGACCACTCCTGTAATTATTAAGAGGGTTTTCCTGTCAAGATCCTGACCTGAAGCATGGCTCATACATATTTTTTGGGCTGAGAAAATATACTATGTAATATAGGGGAAATATTCATTTTCAGAGATGTGTTTTGGATCCATAAACTCATCCAGAGAGCCCTGTTTGCACTCATAGCATTTCTTTCAGGTATGTCAGACCAACACCAGAGATATAGAGCAATTGTTTTACCTTATCAAGGTGTTATTAAAACTTTTCTGGAAAAAAAACCCCAGAAGTCTGACAGTTCTGACACCCGTATTTGTCTAGGAGCAGTGAACCCTTTTTGAATGGACCTCCCATCTAAAGATTTACTTGATTATGCAGAAAATATAAGTCTCCCTAAGCCCAAATCAACTTCTAGGGTTTCAGAGTTGAGCTTGGTCAATTAGTCTTAATGGTCAACAAAGTTACTCAGCTTTCATGTCAGGGTCTTGCCTCATTCTTCAGTTTTTTTGGGAAAATCCACCATGAAATATCCATATCTACATATATACACTCTTACCTATTTCCTCAACATTCCAGTGATAGCCCTTATGGCAACCAGGCAATACAAACCTTCATTATTAGATAAATGGCCCAAACCATAGAAACAAAACCCATCCAAATTCTTCCTATTTGTGATAACTGGGTTTAATTTAAAGATCAGAGGAAGAAAAAGGATACTGCAGCAAATTTTAAATATTGAACTTAAAAGCTTTTTCTTAAAAAGTCACATGCTCAAGATGAAGATGTCCCTAGGCACCTTTAATGTTCTCATGTGGCAGTTATGCAGCAAATAACTCAAGGTTATTTTCTTTGGCAGCAATTTCAGAGCAAATCTTTGTGTAAAGAATGATTTCTTTTCCTTGAACAATGGGCTGGATTCATAAAAAGTATAACGGGTACATTTGTTTGTTTTTCAATTTTAACAATTAGGAGTATCCGTATGGGTGTAAAAATAGGAAGCAGGAAAATAATGAATAGTAGTACTTACAATTAGCATATTTTGATACTTAGAAAACCAGAAGCCATTTCTATGCTTATTAAATGTGTCTTGTCAGCTTCAATGTTTTTGAAAATTACTACCAAAAAAAAAAATTTCAGATGAAGTGTTGCTTAAGGAATATACATTGAAGTTAAAAGTAAACCCAGCCTTTAAAATGTGCAGAACAATACTCATGTAAGTCTTACCAGCACTGAGGTAGCTTTTAAGGAAACTTCTGTAAAGATGTGGGGACAGTGTCCAAATTCAAACAAGTATAAAACATAAACAGGTACTGGAATGTTTTCCTTCAGATTATAACTTGTGAAATGGTTTAGGTTATATAAGTAGAGAAGTCATAGAAATAAAAAAGGGAAATTATTTAATGACAGGAAGAGCAAGGCCATCCAGAAGCTATTTTGAAGTACCCAGGGCTTGCTGCCCTTCACAGTAAGTGAAAATATAATAGTATATCCAGAGAGCAAGCAGATGAGAACAATAATTTAGGGTTTCTTGGTTTTTCTCCTTCTCACTGTGGAGAAGGATCAAAGAGACTGCTGTGTCCAAATCCAGTCTTTGGGAATGCTTTTCTTGGTCAATAAATCTGTGGAAGCAAACAAATCATTGTCATGATTAGAAACAAGAATTTGAGGAGTTAATTATATTCTCTTCATACTCCCAGGTGAAGGCAATAAAAATTCTATTGAATTTTATCATGCAAACAGGATCTGGCCCAGTTTTAATGGCTGCTGCCAAAACCAGCCTAATCTTCATTCATTGCAGGTCCAAATTGTACCACCCCCTTCTGCAGGGATTTGGTTCATGGTGTGCAAAGCATGGTGGTGATCCTGGCCTAGCCATGGGATCCTGTGTAAGAAACAGGAGCATAAAGAACAGAGGGCAAAAGTACAATTTTAAACCAGTCATTCCTTCTGTATTTCTATTTGTTAATCAAATGGGATTCTCTTTCCAGCCAAGATAGCCATGGGTGCACAATAATCCATTGTGTTCGAAGCAGCAGGATTTGAAGGAATGAATCAGTGGAAAGTTCCTGGGGGAAGGAATGGTACTGTTTTCATGGGACAATCCCCATGGGAAGGGTCACAAATGGAGAATCTTGACTGAAGAGCATTCCTATTTTGTAGTAAGGCCATGATACTTTGTGAATGTGTCTCTTTATGTTGTAGCTTAGGGTTATTTTGGTAGATTAAAAAGTAGACTATGATCAGGAGAGAGTTTCAGATACTCCAAAAATGTGCCAAACTGTTGTTCCTGATGCTGAGATTTACTATTTACCTAATTTTTCTCATGGTAAAATTGAGGTGTCCATCACAAATGTTTTTGAAATATGCCTTTAATTTTTACTGTAGGCATGAAAAGTTTGTTCAAAGTAGAACTAAATCTCTCCGTTTTGTTTGGTATGTTTCCACCATGTTTCACACAGGTCAGAGTACTGCCTGTATGTTCATTCTGTATTTCCATATGTACAACTCCTAGCTAACACAATCTTAATCCCTTTAAATTTTCCTTGAAAATTAATTCTCAGATAGTTCTCACCCTCTAGCAAGACACGAAGAGAAGTCTTGATGGGAAATAGGATGGGAGAGGAATTTCAGGGGAAAAGAAGTAAAGTCCTCTATGAATTATGCAAAGACCCACATTTTACCTACATCAGAAACAGGTGTGTGGTTTACAGTCCCAAAGAGAAGAGCCCTTGTGGGTGGACCAGGATTATATTTCTGTTAAATTAATTAATTACAATTAATTTTTACAGATATTAATTGCTTACCATTGATTTGCTTACCATTGATTGTTACAAATGGGAAACTGAGGCAAGAGGCAAGTAAATAACTTCCCAAGTTTATTGAGTAAATTTAATGTTTTGATGGTGAATTTCTGTCTTTCAGTACCCCACAAAAGCAATGGAGTTATGATGACCTTAACAGCTAAATATACCTTTCTGCTTTGCCAAACAACCAAAAGAGGGAAACAGGGTATGTCACTGCAGCTCTCTTTTCCTGTCCCAAGTGGAATTTGACAATTGGTTAACCAGGTTCTCTTCTCATTATCACTTAAATAGTCCCAAAAAATGCAAGTAGAATTCCCCTGCCTCTTCCTACCCCCCCATGCTAATGCAATTAAAGGGTTATATATGAGTGGTATTTGTTTTGTTTTTTTTATTTCCTAAGATCTTGGTCTCTGCTCTGAGGGACTTCTAAAGGGTTAATGTCCCAAAGATATCCAGAAAAATTCTGAAAGAAATAGAACTTTTATTTT
Source organism: Cettia cetti (assembly GCA_013401135.1). NCBI lineage: Eukaryota > Metazoa > Chordata > Aves > Passeriformes > Sylviidae > Cettia > Cettia cetti. Next base: position 6,274 of record VZUI01089551.1, read on the forward strand.
CATCTACTGTTGAAAGTCAAAACCAAAACACAGCTTCACATCAGCTGCTCTCATTCCCAGGATGTCGGAAAACTGTGCAAAAAAACCCCCCAAAGTACCATAATTGTGATTCAAGGGGTGGTGTGAATCCTTTGGAGCTTAATGTTAGCGGAAAATCTGCTTAACCTTTGAGAAGGGAGTTTAAGAGGTGTCTGCATCATATGGTGTAGCATCTTCAGTAGATAAATTCAAATTAAAAAGTAAGGCAATCAATTCTTCTCAGAAAAAATTCATCAGGACTAACTAGACATATTTTTGTAAGACATGTTTAATCAAATGCAAGATTTATTGTATTTAGAGACTAATTATAGGGGTAAATGCAAAAAAAAAAATCAAGAGAAAGTTAGTTGTCTGTGATACACAAGATTTGGTAATGGTGCCATTTTAGCTGTAGACTTTATGGATCCTCTTTATGTGACAGAGTTCTAATTTTCATTTTAAAAATTACATCTTTCTGGTTTCCTTGCTTAGGAACATAAATGATGAGCTTGAGTCACAGCAGTGTTTTCTGAAAAACCTTCTGTTCTAAAAGGTGTATGCAGCAACTTCACTGCCAATCAAGGGAAATATCTAAAAAGTAAATGCTGCAATCAAGCTGTAAAACTTAGTATAAATGTGGAAATGAGTTCTAGCTGCAAAGCAAGGCTTCCATTTTATCCAGATGAAGCTGCTGCAAATTTTCCAGTGGGCTACAAGATCCAGACAGCTTGCTACAGAGCATAGGTATGACTTGCCATAAATTGCATTGGAATTTGTTTAATATCATAATATTCTAATATTATTGGAAGAGAAATGTGTGGATATTTAAATTCATGTTCATGTAGATGGCCAAGAAAGTGGCACCCTAAATAGGATTTGAATGTCCTCAGGATCCCATTGGCCTCCTTGCCCTCAGGACATACTGCTGGCTTGGGGACAGCTTGTTTTCCACCAGGACCCCTGAGATTGTCTTTCCCCAGGTGCAGGGCCCTGCATTTGCCATTTCTGGATTTCAGACAGCTCCTCTGCCCATCTCTCCACCCTGCTGGGGTCCTTGGGAGGGGCTGTGCAGCCCCCAGGGGCGTTGGCTGCTCCTCCCAGCTCTGTGTCACCACCAACCCTTCACCCAAGGCACTGATGAAAATATTAAACAATTAATACTGGGGGACACCACTGGTGACAGGCCCCCAACCAGACCCTGTGCCACTGCTGATGAACCTCTGGGATTTGATTCAGCCAGTTCTCAGTCCACCTCACTGTCCACTCATCCTGTCCATACTTCCTGAGTTTACCTAGGAGGATATTGTGAGAGACAGTGTCAAATGCCCTGCTGAAGGCAAGGCAGACACCATCCACTGTTCCTTCCCTCATCAAGCCAGGTAGTTTCATCATAGAAGGCAATCAGGTTGGTCAAACATGACTTCTCTTTAGTGAATCCTTGTTAACTACTCCTGCCCACCTTCTTCTCCTCCATGTGCACAGAGATGGCCTCTGGAATAAGGCACTCCCTCACTTTGCAAGGATTTGAGGGAGGCTGACTTGCCAGTAGTTCTCTGGGTCCTTCTTCTTGCCCTTTTGAAGACTGGGGTGACATTTGCTCTCTTTCAGTCCTCAGACACCTATCCTGACTGCCAGGATTGTGAGTGCCCTTGCTGTGGTGTCCGGCTTTTGTGGACTGATCCCATCAAGGCCCATGGACTTGTAGCTGTTAAATTTGCCTAGATGTTCCCTAAACCAACCCTCCTTAACCAAGGGAAAGCCAAGGCCAGGCCAGGCATATTTATTATCAAAGACCATTCAATGTACTGTCTTCCATTTTCTGAAAATACACTTTCAGTGATGGATCATTCTGGAAACATACAGACAGGGACAGGGAGTTGACTGTGTCAAATTTTAAAATTAAACAAATGCATAGACTAATTAGCATAATTTTGAACTACTGACCAAGTTTGAAGTACACGAAAGTTGTGTTTCAGGTTTGGTTTAGCCTGTTTGTAAACAAAGATGTATCAAGTTAAAAAAAGCTGTCTTAAAGAGCTTTAGATGGTTTTATTTCTTTAAAGCTGACAAATCTCTGGAATTTTCTAAGACAGTTTCCTTAACAGCATTAATATACCAGAAAATAAAAGGGAAGGAGCAGAAGCAGAAAAGGTTTTTTCTGCAGTTTTCACCAGCAAAATCTTTCCTCCTGTCCCCACCAGCTGAGTGTTGCATGCCAGAGCACAGTCTGGTTACACTGAGAGGGCACCCACAGAAGGGTAAGGGAATGCCATTAATACTCTGCAATATTTTGACAGAAAGCAAAGCTGAGCCAGGCATCACAGGAAAAGAAAAATGCCAAGCTTTGAGGTCTGGTAATTATGCCCACTTCTTTTATGAACCAATTCCACGCATAGGGTTCCTTGTTTGAGTTTACAGCCAGTTAGCCAAAGCAGCAGTTCTATTTTGTATGTTTCAGTCTTGCTTAGATTCACAGCACCAAAACATAAGTGTTGGAACTCCAGATTCCTTTGGCTAACACAAAATGAGAGTGCATCAAAACTGTATTTTAAGATGTGAATTGCTAGATCACTCTGTCAGATTAAGTTCTGTAATGACTTTGAGTAACAAACAACTAGTGTCAATCTGACAATTATATCCTGAAATAAATTATTAGCAGATAGGTGCTGTTGCAGAAGCACATTTTAAAAATGTGGTGGTAAGCTGAGAATAGAGAGAGTGGAGCTGGAATAGATATGGCAAATGACCTCTCCACATGCCCTTCAATGTGAATTTAACAGAAGGTGGTTGCAAAGTGTGATGGTGGAACATAACTCTGTTCTACCTTCTTCATGGGAAGGTGAAAAGAAACAAAGCTTTCCAATATTCAGTACTTTGCCTTTATGTTGTAAAAATCCTAACTCTCTCAGAGAAGAAAAGCTGAATCAGAAATATTCTGCTACAGGCTCAGTCACAGAGATTTGTAAAGGGTTTTTCTCAGCCTCGAAAAGCCAGGAGAGTAGGGAAAAACAAGGCTACAGGGACTTCCAACATCTTGACCCTTTTTCTTCTTGTCTGTCTTGGTTGGAGCAGGGTGCTAATGATGCCAAGGTGAGGGTTTGATCCCTGTATGGGCCTGTGTTCATGTAAGAGTTGGACTCAATGATCATTGGGGCCCTTCCAGCTCAGAATATTCTGAGATCTTTGACAGGGAGAGCAAGGTCTGGACTGGAAGCACAGAGCACCTCACCTTACAGTGCTGGATGCTTATTTTGGGCTTTCTCAGGTTTCCCTATCCTGTATCTTCACCTGCAATTTCAGCAGTTTTGAATGAACAATAATCAGCTTAGAAGTAGGTGGGGTACTTGTCAAAAAATTTTGGGGGGAGAAAAACCTCAGGGATGCTCTCAGTATTCAACAGCCCAATGTGAGATAACATTTCAGAAAAACAAACCAGTCTTCCTATTGTTCCATGAACCTTTAAAATCTGCAGTAAGTCAACTTTCAGGCATTTTACAAGTCCCATAAGCAAAAAAAAAAAAAAAAAATCCACATAACTCCTTTGCAGCAACCCATTAAGTAAAATTAAAAAAAACCCAAAGAAATGTGTAGTACGTTTGAAAAACATCTCTTTTAACTATTCCATGTCTTCTAACATTGTCCAGTATTAATTGTACTAACAACCCATTTTAATAATGAAAATTTTGATACTAGGTTATGCCATGGACGGTTTTAAGGTTGCATTAGGAGAGGTGTTACAAAGCAGGCTGATCCACAAAGTATTTTTAGCTCTGAATTTTGAAGCAGAGCTATTATTTGAGAAACTTGTCTGACTTGTCATTTGAGAGCATGTGCTTGGGAATACTGTTGTGTAGTGAGCTTATTAATTAAACATCTGACCGTCAGAGCATGCCAGGGTAACCTATTTGATCAGTTCACAGCAAAGAACATTTGAAAAGGTCTTGTAAAAAATGCACCACTGTTTTAAAAGCTTCATGAACTTGGTTTTTCTAAGCAAAACACTATAAATTGTGTTCATTACAGCTGTGTTCTAGCCTATCAGGACATTGAAAAAGCCTTCAGAGAAATTGATGTCAGTCAGAGTGGATTTGTGTCTTTGGATTACTTGAAGTCAGTCATAAATGGCTTTATATTTCCTTTGCCAAATGAAATTTTTCAAGAGCTAATGAATAGGTAAGAATAATATTATTTTCTTAGGGGACCTTTTTTAGCACTGCTGTCTTATAACTTTATTATTGCTTCCTGTGACTACCATCATTAATTCATCTTACTTGTGACTGTGTTGCAGTATATATATGGCACAAAAGCTGATATAGCAGGGTAAAAAACCATTTTTTTTCCCCTTGCAGTGAGATACATAGGTTTAATGGAGTAGAAGTTTTAAGTTACTGCTTTCTAATTCCATTTGCTCACTAATTTGTAGTTAATTTCCTAAAGGAAGTGTTACTTTCTTGCATTCAAATAACTAGTGGTGTAGGATGGTGTAAATTTGCTGGAGTAGCAGCTTCACGACTGTTTGCACCATACTTGCAGGTGACAGTGTGGCTCTACAAGCCTCTCCATTTTAAGTATGAGGGTGTGGCAAGGAAAAGAAAGAAAAAAGTGAAACTAAAGTGAATAAATGAACTTATGGTGAAAGTTTTTGTTTTGTACTGCTCACTGTCAGTCACTGGAAAAGACTCCTGAAGGGGCACTTCTGTGCTGCATAACAAAGCAACTTCATACCTGGGAATTTAAATTTAAGCCAAAAAGAGACAAAAATCTTTTTAACTTAGGATCTGAAATTGTAAATATTTTTATTGAGGCTTCTTTGAAGGCTGAGGAATTATGCCAACTACTGAATTCAAGTCAATGCACTGTTTTATTTCAGCCAGGAATCTTTGTAGTGCTATGACCAAAATCCAAATCATCTTATGGGCAGAATGGTGTACAGCATATAAACAGTTAGAAAACACTTTACAGCCCAGCTTCAAGGATCTCAGCATACAGATTTTAGGCCACAGGTCATTTTCCAAAATGTGATTTCCTGAATAGGATCACTGTCATACGCTGACTAGCTTCCTAAATTCATATTTTCCATTTTACAGCCAAAATATCATAGGAATGATTTTTTTTTTTTTTGGCTTTTGGTTAAATCTAGTCCAGTTTCTCTCATGATTAATCTCTTGTACTCAAAAACCAAAAGCTGTGAGAAGAAAACTGACAGAATACACTTTATACTTGTTGGCAACAGTGCCGAGGGCATATGGCCAGTCAAGGAGAAAGGGAGAACAACTTAACTCTTACACAGCATTTTTAATCCAAAATATTGCTTTAAGCTTACCCAGGCACCCAAATCAAACAGTGTGAGGAAGTCAGTAACCAGATCAGGAATTACTGCCTAAGATTCCATAAATCACAGTTTATCCAATTAACCTGTTGAAAGATGGAATTGCCCATGCACATAACAAGTTAGGAAATTATTTCTGTCTATGCACTAGTTAGCTGCACAGAGCTCAGTGCAGATATACATTCTGCAGCAGCAGGTGCTGTATGAGAGTGTCATCTGCAGTAACCATATTGCTTTCTGCATTCACAGATAAATCTGATTTGCTTCTAATCATTCACAGTGGGATATAACAATGATCGACTATAACTTTGTCAAAAAATTGCTATTACGGAGCATTTTTTTTTTCTATTAATGTCACTTGTTAGTTAAAATTTTCAAGTAAATCTTACTATTAAGGGCAGTTGCATAATGGAAAGTTTTCTGCATGTATTCCTCTACTGGCTTTGAAAAATATAGTGACATTTTAATGATGCTGTAAACAGAAATGTTCAAGCCCATGCATGCCATATTTGCTTAGGTGTTATTTCTCTGATAATACAATTCAAAAGGTCCATCAGGTGAATGGAGCAACAGCAAAAGCTCTTCCTCATCATCAAACTTTAATAATTAAGTAACTTAATAGTAGTTGATAATAAATGTAAAAGCAATCACTAGGCCAGGGACATGATTTCAAGGTTTTTAAGATTTTATTTATATATATGACATTCGTTGTGCCAGGGACCGGTTTGTAAGAAATAATAAATGATAGCATTTGATAGTAGTTTGAGATATTTACATCTCATGGGCTCCTGATATAAAATTCAGGGCCCATTGAAGTGCATTCAATTTCACCTGGAGACTTTAGCTACAATTTTATCCTTGCCTGGTTTAGGACCAGATCACCCATCCATTTTTCTCTGCGTGTGTCCCCTCTGCAGCACAATCAAGCACATCCAAGGATCCAAGGCACCACTGAGGTGTTCTTCACTCAAAGAACATCATTCATCTGAGTCCTGAGTTCCCTGAAACCCATCACTTCTACTCTTTGAATTTTTTTCATTTAGACATAAAACATCATCAGTTGAGGCTGTGTAAAGGGTTGCATAAACTGAAGGAATTAATTTCACAAAATCTTTCAGCATTCCCATGATGGAAACTGAGGTTGTGTCTTTGAGCTTTGCTGTGGATTTTGCCCCTTCATGGATGAGAGGTGTGAGTGAAGGGTATTCTTGCCAGTGGCTGGGAGCAAATCATACATGACCAATGTGAAGGGTTTGCCAGTACAGGACCTCACTTCTAAGTGGCTGCCAGGATTTTTAATTGGTGACTTTTATTTGTGATATGAGGTAAATCATTATTCTCAGTTGGTCAGGACATTGATGAATGTAGTATCAATTAAAAACATAAAGACAGTATTCAGCTGCAGAAGTAGTTTTTGTGTTACCCTCATGCTTCATTTCTTTGATTTATCATTTGTATAAAAGTATCAGATGCTAAGGCACTGATGATTAAAAATGTCTAAGTTCCTACTATTTTGTAAAGAACCAGTATGGGATGATATATCACATGGTTTTGCCAGCTATCCATGCTGTTATGGCTCTAATCAGTCAATTCTCTTGGAAATATATTTTTCTGAACTCCATAAGCATACTTCCAAAAAGCCATACCATGCAGAATTATTCTTATTACTTTTATAATTTAGTTGGCCTCCTACAGTAAATAAAATGCTGGATTATCCCTCAAAAAAGATGCACATTTTTATCTGGCCCTACAGTGGCACAATATTTCTATTCCTCAGTATTTCTACCTATGACATCTAAATATTGTACTTATTGCCTTTCTAGCAAAGCCTGAAATCTGAAGGCCAGTTTTATAACTATAAAGAGGAAGTGTTTTGAAATTAAAAAAAGAAAAATGTCCGAAGTCCCTTCTCAGTTTTTATTCCAACTGATTCAACTTTATCTACAACCAAAGCTCAACGCTGGTGCATTCCTCCCTGAGCTCCCCACCCCAGCTCCTGGAAGGACCAAATTCATCCTTTTCTGTGATAAAGTCTGAAAGAGAAATGTGCTGTGTAGGCCAGACACAGGCAGCACTGAAAGAGCTCCACAATCCACTCCTCAATTTGCAACATGTGGCAAAACCACCGCACCTTGTGGAGTGATCAACAGAACCACAAGTCAGAGTGAGAAATGCCAGACCTTCACACATCCACACTGGTGTTTCTTCCTGAGCTCCCTCCAACCCTCTCAGGATTTTGGCAGCTGTCAGTGCTGAATCTGAGAGGCAACTGTAGGATTACTGAGCAAGGAGGTGGAAGTGGAAAGGTCTGCTGCTCTGATTGACACAGCTTGGCTGGTTGCTCATTTTCAGTGCAGAATTGCTCTCTACAGTGGGATTTGAGGGATTTAGCAGCCCATAGACTTTTGTGTGTGAAGAGATCTCAGCTGGGGGCTCAAAATAACTGTTGTTATCTTGGCCTTAATTTTAAAAATAATCTGTTATTTCATACTGTTTGTTTCATATTCATTTATCCAAGACAATAATCAGACATGAAATATCTATTCTTCCCACAGCTTTTTTTAATAACCCAGTCCTCAACAGTATTGTTGGAAAAGCCCTTCCCTGCAGGGAATGAAATTACTCTCCTGGTGAAATTTGAATGCCAGCACTGCCTCTGTCTTCATTTATCTTGAGTCTTTGGTGCTTGGCCCTTCCCAGCCCCTGTTTTGGGCTCTGGGCAGTGGAAGATGCTCAGCCCCTGAGCTGTGGGGTGTCAGCTGTTCACAGGCAGCACCACTGGGAAAAGTCAGGTTCCCTCCACACACCATTGTGTCATTTGACCAAAGCCTGAATGCTCTGGTCCTTCTAAGTTGTGTTGCTAAGCTTTGTGGGCTGTTTAGGATGAGCTTGGCAAACTGCTGGGCAGTCCAAAAACAGGAGGTTTTTTGTAAAAGATCCTGGAATCTTTGCATACATACCTCTGGTAGATTTTAGTTTTGTCCTCTACATTCTGGACTAGAATGCTCTCAATACCATCTGCCACCATTTTAAGGCGCATTAGGAGTTTTAAAAGCTTTTCTGAGGTGACTCTAGTAGGAAGTCAGCACATTTCTGATAATAGCTGAGGGATGTAGCTGCCTATAAAGAACCATCTGAAGCAGGAGTGCATTCAGCCATTGGATCTTTCTGCAGTGCCATTGAAACTGAATAGGAGATATCCCAATGGTTTGGGGGGTTGTGGGTACAGGTCCTTATTGATTTTAAAGTAATTATCTATGAAATATGATACTAGTTAAGTTCCCAGAATTTTTAATGTAGTTTAACATTTCCAGTACTTTTGATGTTTTCAAATTTGGGTACAATGTACATCATAACACTTAAAACAGTGCAATATCCTATTCCCCTTAGTTAGTTTCTCCACTGTTATGTGTAAATAATGAGAAGAGATGCATTAAATACTATCTCATTGTAGACATGTGTAATGTGAATGTCTATGCCTGAACTGCCCCTCCTGGACTCCATTTTATAGTCACTGGAGAGGAACAATGGGCAGGATTCATCTAATCAGTTAGAGATGTCTGCTTTAGGATGAGATGAATCCTGTCCAGAAAGGGCCTGTTCCTCCCCAATGACTATAAAGGGAACTGAGAGTGGCTCGCTCAGGTGCAGGCACGTACATTTGGTTAGATGAATTCCACAGCCAGGCACTTGGAATGGAGGAAATAAGTTGGCTCAGTTTACATATTTAGCAAAAAAGAAAAGCTCTGCAAGCTTACTCTAATGATGAGAGTTGCACACATTGGCATCACAGTGATGATGTGATGTTCTACTTCAAAATTTTTATTGGAACATGGGGTACTTTTATAAGAAAGTCTCTAAATTTTTTTTCTTTTTTAGAAAATCAGATTTGGATTTAAAGCCACAGGTAAAATTGCATGACAACAATTTTGAGAAAAACTCCAGGATCCTGAGAGCACTTTTGAAAACAAGGAGACAATTCCTTTGAGAAAAAGCAAACATAAGTAAATCCTAAGTTCCTATTTGTTATGTGAGTCACCTGTGGCTACGTATTTATTGAAATAGAGACGTGTATCCACACAGTGATCACCCCTGATTAAATTCAGATAAAAAATCTCTTGCCATGCTTCCTCCAAGTGCATTTTTATTTTGAATCCTATCAAACCCAAAGTCTTAATGAGGTGATTTATATTTCCTGCTCTGAGAAGAATAGTGAGTGAAAGAGGGTGAGACATGAAAGCATTGCAAACTCTTTTTTTCTCTCACAATAGATCCAGCTGAAGGAGATGGACATTTCTCTAGTGACACTGCTCTTCAGAAGCTGTGCAGATACATCCAAGATGTTTATCCCTCTTTAAAGCAGTCTTGCTTTACACTTGAAGATGTTGGAGCAATTATTTTTAGGTGCTGCTTCTGTTAATTACTATTACATTTAATCATTTGTCTCATATCTTCTTCAAAATCATCTGGTGGTTGCCAGTGTTTTTTTCTTGTTAGAGCAACACAGAGTCTTTTTTTTCAAGTTTCTTTAACATAGATATGTGCAGCTGGGACTAAATAATCTGTAACAATTTCTCTGATAACCAAAAATTTTTGACTTCCTACAGTTTCACTTCAAGTCATGTTGGCCAGTGGTTTAATCCTCCCTGTGGCTGCCTTTGAACTCCTGCTAGTTTTTCTGTACATTTCATGAAATGTTATGGCAGAAATAAGAGTTGGTGCTTTCATAGAAGTTAAATCAGTGTGAGAACAATAAATAAATAATATAACTTCTCAGGAACAGCTAAGTGTTCCCCTGTTTCTACAGCCAAGGACTGCCTGAGTCCTTGTATGTAGTATCATACTGGCAATTTATTTAGGTTTTAATTATATGTTATGAACAGTAAATCTCTTAATAAAGCTTGTAATTAAGCTTCCCTTTCTATTCTGGCTTATTTTCTCTCTTTCTCATTGTAGGACTTCATTAGAAAATTTGTTCCTTCCTTATGCTTCCCACTCATGCTGTGTTAGTGGCATGTTCTCTTTATCGTTTTACCATCCCATTTATTTTTCAGTTATTTATGGTCACCCAATCTTTCAAAGTTTTGGATAGGGGTTTTCTTTCCTGGTTATTTGTACATGTGTGTGTATATATATAGATATCTATGGAGAGGGATGTGTTTACTCTGTTTATACACTCACACACACACAGATACAGATATACATGGACATGTGTGCATAAAATGATAGAACAGGGCTAAAATCAGCCCCTGCAAGACCTCATCAGAAACACCTCGCTGAGAATAGGTTATTGTCCACAAATCTATTTGAAGGTTTCTGTTATCTGGTTCTATTGGTCACAGCCCTTTGGTATCTGCTACTGCCAATAGAGGTATCCAGATAATAATGGTAGAGTGAACAAAGGGATGTCAACAGCTGCAAATTTACACATCTGGATACCTCTTTTGGTACATGAAGTCTGGTAGCTTCCAGAAAAGCTGACTTCCTTATTGGTAAAAGGAAATGTGATAGCTACTGCCTTTGACACTTAATGGAGAAGGAGTGCTATAACAAATGTTCATACCCACATAATCAACACAAGAAAAGTCCTCTTGGACATCCTATTTTTGATTTACTAAGATCTCCACAGTAACATTTAACAAATACTGCTCTCCTGCTCAGCTGCAGGACATATTCTTAAATATTTATGTTAGTGTGAGTAGGTTTTCAGCTATTGTGAAAAACCCATACAAACCAAATAAAGATATTACTTCCTGTTTAGAGACAACAAAAGGAAGCTTCTTGCTTTTTTTTTTTTTTTTTTTTTTTTTTTTTTTTTTTTTTTTTTTGTGTGACAGAAGTAGATTTGAACTTGGATGTTTTCTGTTCCAGGACTAACATCAATTCATGTTCTTATCTAAAAGATTTTAAAAGGTTCATGCAGCAACCTTCTGATTTTGTTGTCGCATCACTGCCCCACCCACAAGTAATGGCCTGCTCCCTGGATTTTCCAGCTGGTGTTCTTTCCAAATTGTTCTCAGTGTGATGAAGTCTAAAATGCCACTGGCCCCTACCTTTTTAATCCATATCCTGAAAACAAAACCCCAGCCTAGTATTGTGGCTTTCTAATGTGCAAGCTAAAAATATAATATTCCCTCCTGTTGTACTACAAATTTGACTTTAAAATGTTGAATGAGATTGATGTTTTGTAAAAGGAGTGAAGCACCCTTTGATATTCTATTGTAAGTCTTGTAATATTTTGTGATTTACCTAAAATCTTAGATCATAGAAAAAAATTGTGATGAAAGTGTTTCAACACCAAAGAAACAGCGATAAACAACATCTCTAACCTCCTATAATCTTTTCAGATTGTATATGGAGACACAGAAACCAAAAGGTATGAAAATAATTTGAGTAGGCAGTATTTGGTATAAATTAGTTATGCTTTTAAACTAAAAATATTCTTGCTGTATCTATTATTTTTATACATTGCATTATATGAAGTGAGCTATTTTTTAGATCTTGTGTTGATAATATGTGGTGTCTCAGTCACCTAAAATATTGGCACTTGTGTCATTTGAATATGAGACAATTTTTAAAATGACTTTTGGAGTCATATTGTTGCATCTCCTGAAAATTTGAAATTGCAGTGTCAAGCTGTAACCTTTCACCTGCTTTTTTTCTTTTTTTTTTTTTTTTCTCTCAGTCTAAGAGGAGATTGTTCACCTCAGGGCAAGGAATTCAGGTGGTATTGGAAAGTCTCCTTACTCTTGCTTTTAAATCCATCTGGTTCACCAGAGAAACAAATCTGGTTTGTCACCTATTCTGAAACATGGCATGAGGTAAACTTTAGGGTCCAGAGAGATCTAAAATGTTTCAAGGAACACAGTGGGTTTAATATTATATCTTAAAACTACAGAGTATGAACACCTATTAAACATCACTTGCTGAAGGAGTCCAGTGGGTTGTGACTGACATTTCAGTTAAAGGCAGCATTAAAATGTGCAGGATAAAGCTACACCTTGACCTGAGATACAGCATTCTGGAGGAGCAGGGCAGATGCCATGGGTGGGTACATGCAGGTATGGCTCTTAGCAATGGATTTACACCCCCTTGGTCTCTGAGGAACCACAGACAGGTGAATCTCTTTGGATGAAGAGATAAAATCAGTGCGACAGCCAAAGTTAATGAGAGTCAGGACCATGTAGCAGTTAATGTAAGAAAATATTATGGAATATGAGCAGAGTGTTCTCATGTTTGTAGAAGGTTTGAGTTTGCAGTTTCCCATCTGACAGCTGGACTGTAACACCGTGTGTGACACCGGCAGTGCTGAACCTGCTGTCCCACAGCTCACTCCATTTGCAGCAGTACCTTCACCTGGCAATTCCTGGGCTCTGCATTCCTTTTTGTGTTTAGTTCTGGGAGATGAGCTCCAAGAACTGCCTGTCCTTGCCAGTTCCAGAGCCCTCACGCTGCACCGAGCTGTGCTGGGATGCCTCTCTGTCCATGCTGATGGAGTGCCATGATATGTGTGTCCCACACTGGCTTGTGTGATCATCCCTTTGGTAGACAAGCTGTACTTTTTTATTACTTTGATTTGCTACATATTGCACTCCTTAACTTGTAGGCTCTGTATTTCTAAATTGAGTGAGCAAATAATAGTCTGAAAAAATTAAAGCTCTCAGTCTGGTTGACACAAGCAAAGGAAGCACTGGGCATATCTTCAAAAGCACTCTTGGCATTTTTTATTAGATGGTTTTATATAGATGATATATCACAATTCCTTTCATATATAATTACATAAAAACTGTTCATTTTAGCTCTGCAGTATTTCATCCATATACATATACATGTATGACCTCAGAGGGAAAGAATTCATTTAGCAATTTATAGGAAAAGAAAATCAGTTTCATACATTGCAGTAGATAATAATAATAATGCTTACAACATTCAGGCAATGATTCCGTAAAGCACTTTACTACTCTGATTTTTATTCATTTACTGAACAGGAGTGTTACTGAATGCAGTTGTTAACAAAGGCAGAGGTATTGGAGATGGTGGAAAGACAGGCAGAAGAAAGAACTATTTAATCACCAGCATCTGGAGGCTCCCACTGTGCAAGAAATACATGTAAATAGTTTATATTTATACATAACATTGTGATTTTTTTTTTTTTTTTTTTGTTGGAATAGATCAGTACATCCCCAGTCACATCACCGATGCTGAACTGACTTAGATAATGATCTGGGCAACAGAATTAAATCCTTTTGACTAAATAAAATTGAGCTTGCAAGGTGGCCAAATAAGCAAATGTTTAATAAATCCTGAAGTAGTATGTCTTAACATTCCCATATTATCTAAGTTTCTAACAAAATACAATTTCTTTTTATCATAACAGATATTTTACTTTCATGGGTAAGATCTAGTCAGCCTGTACAACTGTTTCTTGTGAAGTACAAGCTGTCTTTGTAGTTTCAGTACCAGATTCCCCAAGTTATTTTCTGGGGGAGGTAGGTACATTATCAGATTTTGCTTCTATATGATTTAATGCAGTGACAAGAGTCTCTAAAGAAAATTCAAATACCAGATAGTAGTTTCACAAGACCATTATCTTTTGATTGCCAAACTTTAAAGTATTTCCCAGACCAACTGATGAAGTAAATAATTGCTCATCCTTTATATTATTACTGCCACCCTGGATCTCTGTGGAGGACTAAAGGGAAACAGAATTTTCTTAGGGTGAATTTTATGAACAGAAAGATATTTGTTTAGTGCTTAGCCAAGAAAAGTGAACTGAAGGATTTACTCCTAATTTTTCTGTTATTGTTCCAAAGCCTTTATTCCACTTTTTCTTCTTTCTGCCCATTATGTCTCCTCAGGTTTCTTTAGGGAAAATAAAGAAACAATCAAAAAAAAACATGCAGGCTACTGAAACATGTGCAGCCTCTCAGTTATTGTAGGTCAGGAGGATCTGGCAGCGTAGAGTGACATGTTGGAATCAGCATTGTTTTGATAAGTGTTTGTTCTTTTTAATGCTTGTAGGGAAAAGACCACAAGAAATTACCTTCATCAACTTTTACAGGATTTGGTATTTCAAATGAAAAATAGAGTCTTCCAGGAGTTAATTAATTGATCCAAAGTGAACTGGATAGCTTAACTATCATAAATTTAAAGACTTGTTTGAAGAAAAAGAATCAGTAGTAAGTGTTTATTTTCAATTCTGTAATCATAGCCTCTTTTATAATGACTGTCGTAAAATGCTGGACTGTGTTTTTGTAAAATGTTGTGCTCTGTGTACAGTTTTTAGCTAAGTTAGTATGTTCACATTCATTCTAGCAATCAAATAATCCTAATCCTTGCTTCTAGACTCTATTTCTGAAACATCAGTTGCAAAGCAGTCTCATGGTTACGACAAGTTTTTGAAAACTCCAGCAGAATTTCTAACTCACCCATGAGAATGCAGCAGAGCAACAGTAGTAGTATTTTTTAGCTTTTTGTTGTCAGAACTGTTTTTCTGATATTTTGCTGCTTCTTATTATATCTATTACTCTTTATAATGTACATTAATTCAAATGGATCTGAGGGAACATCGTGGAGCAGTGTCAGGGGAGGGTCAGGGTGGATAGCAGGGAAAGGTTCTTCCCCCAGAGGGTGCTGGGGCACTGCCCAGGCTCCCCAGGGGATGGTCACGGCCCCAAGGCTGACAGAGCTCCAGGAGTGTTTGGACAATGCTCTCAGGGATGCACAGGGTGGGATTGTTGGGGTGCCTGGGGAGCACCAGGGGTTGATGGTCCTTGTGCGTCCCTTCCAGCTCAGGATATTCTGTGATTCCATGAAAATGTATTACGCAGACATTGCATATTTCCCTGGGCACAGCTTTGACATTTCTGAATTTGCAGCTTCCTTACAATGTTTTCCTTTGGAACCATTCACCCAAGGTACAGAGAGGTTATTTGCTGAAACCCACAGGCAACACTTAGCCTGTTACTCCTGACAGAAGTAAATACTTTTTTTCTCACTGAATTATTCCAAGAAATAACCTAAGCTGCAGTTTGCAAATCTACTACCTAATGTAAAGAAGCTGTTCATAATTTTCAATATCAACTCTCTTTTAGATTTGCATTAGTGTATGAACAGACTCCATAGTTAGCTTTGTTTTAGGTACTCTGAAGAATGTTTTTGAGAGATTCCGAAGTGTCAAGAGAGATAACAGAGATACCAAAGGAGCACACGGGTGTAAAGAGAGATACTAAATGCACAAAAAGAGGGTTTCATTGAATGGCCCTGAATGGTGTGCATTGCTTTGAAATATTTGGATAGTAGGAGCTGAAACAGGCTAATTTTCTACTCTGATGGCCCCAACAACAGCAACGTTTGCTGCAGCTGCTCAAGTCCATTCCAGCTGGTTTTTGGTAGAACCAGAACCTCAAACCAATCTAGGTCCCCAGTCAGCTAAGACAACCCAGGGGGTTTCTTGACCTCCTTCAAGGTCACCAGAAATTTTGTATAGTACAATGTTTGGTCAGATCAGCAATTATGCTGAGACTTATTTTATCAAAACAGGATCCTGGTTTTGTTTCTTCTCAGAACCTTCTGTTTTTAATACATCCAATTAACACATGAAAAACACTTTTAACCCAAGTGCTATTGCTACAGACAGCTCCTGAAGCAGGCTCAGTAGGCCAGATTTCATCATTATTTTCCCTTGAGCAAAGCCATTGTCTTCAAATTATGCCGAGTGACTTGAGTGCCACTTGCAATTCATTCAGTCCTAGTGGGTTTTGTTTTACAGGACTGAGAGGAGGAGCAGACAGCAAAGGCTCAGTGTCCTCAGCAGTCACAGAGGAGCCTCTTCAGTCACTTACAGAAGCACATCTATGAAGGGAGATGGGGGGATGATTTCCTGCAGCCTTTCCAGTCTCTTTTCAGAACAAGTATTTTCATGGGTGAGTTTTGGGCCTGATGTTGCACAATGCTTGGAAATTAGTACTCTGATTCTTTTTTGGTGAGTATAATTTTGTCTTAACTTAGATGATTTAGAAATATCTTAATGGAACATATGACCTAAAGAAACCTGATTTCTTGTTCCAGCTTGTAATGCTGTAAGTGATAACCCAGGTCATTTTAAGTGTAAAATTCATCATTTTAGTTCATTTTTCAATGTGGTAATGCTATTAAAACTACAGGAACACTTTTTATTTTTTCTTGCCAGCATTGCAAATTCATTCATCTTTTAGGTGGAGGAGATCCTTTCAGATTATTTCATGGAAAATTGGAAAGATATTCAGAAGATTTTGCAGTCCTGTGATCCATGGGCATGATGAACAGAAGTCCTACAGCTGTGTTGTACCTCTTTTCCAGATCAACTATTAGGGAGGCAAATTGATGTTATGTGAGTTGTAACAGGTTTAAGGTAAGTTCTTTTCTCACCATAACTTTCTGCCTGTCTTTTACTCTGGCAGCTATAGCTGGAGATATTGTGTCTTTTGGTTTGCTTTAAGCAGATCAGGAAGAGAAGATTGGTGAAAGAGATTCCCCATGCCTCATATGATCAGCTTGTGACTTATTTAGTCTCTGAATTTTGGAAAGTCTTGTGAGTTTGACATTATTTCAGTGTTTCAGAGGTGAGACAAGCCTTTTCTCAACAAAAGAAATCCATGCTACAGATCCATGACATTAACAAATATTATTTAGCACTAACAAACACAAAAAATCAAAATTAATTAATACCTTTCTTCAGGAGACTGTTGTTGTAAAGAACGAGGAATTGAAATTTAATATTTTCAACATAAAATGTAATTTTCAATATAAACACAGTCCCTAAAGTGAGGAGTCCAAAGAGCTGCATAAGTAGCATGGGATCAAAATATCCATGCCTCAAAGAGAGAGAATTGTATTAAGCATTATATTGCAATAACATTTCAGTTACATAATCAGGTCAGTTTATAATCAGGTCTAATCTACCCTCTCAGGAGCTCTGGTTTTCTCTGCTTACAGCCAGTGACTTCCAGAAAGATGTAGAACTCTCTCTTACCTTTGAAAACATAATAGAAAAATCAAAGAAATAATTTCCAGTCTCACAACCTGGTGTCCTGCTCATCATTCTCTGTGAGGAGCAAACACAACAGCATTGATAGGAAAAGGTTTTTGGAAAACAATCTTTTATCCTGAAATATGAATGAGCCTGAGCGTGATCAGTGCAACTAATTCTACCACACACATTTTCCTTTCTATAAATATCTTAAGAGAAAACTTTGGTGTAATGCACGGGGTTCATGAAAGTCATGTTCCCAGCACAGTGTGCTATAACTATGTGCTTTCACCGTTTGTCACTTTTATAGCTCTGTGTTGTGTAGTATATAATTAGTCATTGATCATGAACAAGTAATTATCCTTTGAATTACCTGGGACTCGACAGTTATACAATTTTCTAAATAATGTTTCTACCATTATTCGTGCCAATGAGAGATCTGTACTGTAAGAAAAGTCAGCAATTGCAGCCACTCTGAATTGGAAAGTGGCCCTTACTTGAAATTCGAAACATTACCTCTAAGAAAATAATATAGGGTAAGGTACTGAGAGGCAAACTGTTATGGTTCAATTCATTCATCATTGTGGTCAATGGCTGTTCTGCTTTTGTTTTAACAGGATGAAAGAGAAGCCTTGTGAGGCCAGGCTAGGAAAACACTGGGCACTGAGGCTGTGCTCTAGCAAAGTGCAGGAAGGTGTGGGTATAACACTTTTAAGATTCTGCTGGGGTGAACATGGAGCACATTTGCATTTGCATTATTAAGCTGTGGCATTGCTGAAAAGTGCAGGTATTTAGCAAAGCGAGATGTGCAACACCCTAGATGGGATGGTAGTTTGGAATCCTCTTATAGGAACAACCTTTAAATCACACATCTTAAAGACAAGGCTTCTGTTCTATTGTCAGGGGCATTCAGGGATGTCCAGTCTTGACTGGCCATGTTTAGAAAACAGGGTCTTGTTCACACCACATCATTAATTCTTCTGTAGTAAGTCTCTCTTTAGGCACCTGCTCTTAGCATTATTTTTCAGCAGGGTCATGGTCTAGGCAGCTGATGACTGCTCTGAAGAAGAAATGTAGTTCTTAAAATAAGATGAAGAGAGAATTCCCACTCAGCAATGTAAAGATTACCTAATTTATTGGAGTAGTGTTTGGTATAGCTAATTAAGTTAGAATGGCTCACCTATGGGTGAGGAGATATTTCATAAAATCTCCTTTGTTGTAATCTCCTTTTAGAGTTCTCACTCCGTGATTTAGCCTGACCCCTTAAACCTGCATTTTGCCTTGTGCCTTTTTACCAATCTGTATTTCTTAGTTCCAAATGTGGCATTAGTTTTGATGTTGAATCTCATTTAAGACATCCTAGGAAAATGTTGTGGATTATGTAGAGAAACAGTGGATGGCAGTGTTCATTCGCTACTCTAATGTGGTAAGAAATGCCAATTTTATAAAAAGGCTGTATTTTAAAATAATAAGGAGGAAAAAAAAAGGAAAAAAGGTAATTGACTCCTCTAAATGCATACACACTGGCTTAAGACTATCACATCTGTGCTGGGAATGTTGTAACCAGATTGGGGATTTAGCACGGGCACTTTAAGGGATGCAGGGGTTTTGAGCAAAAGGTGATGAAGTGACTGAATTACATTCTGAATTCCAGTGGTTCAGCTACATCAGTCTTATTTATTTGAAATGATACTTCTGCTTTGGGGGGCTCCTGCTATAATTGGACTTTTGCATTGATGTGACTCATCCAGAGGCACTTGAGGACAATACTGCCATCGCTACAGCAGAATAACTGGCATGCTTGTCCCAGATGGCTTCCTGGGATATGGCATTCAGACTGGGGAAAAGAGGGAACAATTTTTAAGGGCATTTGGAAGCCTTTTATGGATTAGAATCACAAAGCAGATGTTGCTGTGTAGTGTTCACAGCCATTTTCTGTGTGAAGGCTACACTTGTTTTAGCTAAACAGAGCTTCACAACTGCTGGAAAATGGTGAATCTTTCTCCTCCTTGTCATCCCCCTGACACTTTCTCTCTTGCAGTATATATGGTGTGGATTGGTTTTCTGAAAAGAAATGAAAGCTTTGATTTCTTTTCTCTTCTTATTTTTCCCCTGAAGGAATGCATAGGAAGGAGGCACTTGATATGTTCAGTTACAAGTGGGGGTTTTTTACCACAGGTACTTTTTTAGCGTCTTCTAAATAGAAATGGTGTAAGTGAAGTGTAGAGAAGGCCATGCATCCACAGGTCTTCTCTACACTTCACTTACGCCATTTCTATTTAGAAGACACTAAAAAAATACCTGTGGAAAGCCTTCTGCTTTCATCCAAGTCTGCTCCAAAGCTTCACGAACGTGAATGAAATCCTGGAAGGTTAAACAGCTCAGGAAAGCAGTGACACAGTGATAACAAGGGCTCTGATCCTTGAGCACTGCTAATTTGTACAGCGGTGATTTCAGAGGGTCACTTAACAGGGAATACCAGCTCGACCTCTCCGTTGGAAGTTCCCCTCAGAATAACGTGAGGGGCTGAGCAGGCAGCGTGCCTGGTTCACAGCCAGGAGCACTGACTTAGCCTGGCAGGGATTTCAGTTTATGTTCATACGCCAGGCGCTGAATGAAGGCAAACAAGGGCTTTCATTCATGATTTCCAACTGATTTATTTGTTCAGTGGCTGTGATCTTAGCTCCCTCTTCCACCAATGCAGCTGATTTGACAGGTCACTGTCAGGTGAGCCAAGCATCTTCCCAGTATCCACCATACAATTTAAGCTTTAATTATGCAGGGTATTCACAATGGTTTGTATCCTTAAGCTCCTTCTAGAGGCAATAGAGCTCTTCCAGGGAATGATACAGTACTTAAATTAGGTTCCTGTTATCTCTGTAGTTAACAGAAGGAGCCTGGGAAGGCTGAAAGAAAGCTTGGCTTTCTTAATAATGCCCTTAGCTGTGTATTGAAAGGAAATTTATTGCTTTGATGATCTTTGCCTTAAGACACTTGCATTATATATTGTTCTCAACCTCCTAAATTATTTTATATTACTATTTTTTCCAGGTTATACAATAAATAGAAGGATAACTCTTCTGGTAAAATCTTTTATAAGATGCTTTGGGATAACTTAAAAATTGCTGTTCTTCCTGGTGACTTTAAGTAGTAGCACCTCACATATATCAAAAGAAATACAACAAAGAGAAGAAAAAAGGCAAACAGAGCTTTCAAAAGTTACTGTTAATATAAACAATTTTCTGTTTAATATAAGGAAAACAATACATGTAGAAAGGAGACTTTCAGATAGATTGAGGATACATGTTGTTTTTCTAATGGTAAGTATTGTCTTGGGCTGACCTCTCATTTCACAGAGATGTATTCAAAATTTTACAACTCTCATAGCATTGCAACAGGAGAGCAAACACACATAGATCGTTCATCAAAGACTCTGGAATTCAGGTACAAATGTTGAGCTCACTTTACAGGGCCCACAAGGATTATATCTCAGTGCATCACTCAAAAACTGGGGCTTTGCCAATGATGACAGCTGAGGAAAAAGCTTGTGATCTTCAGCAGAATTGGCACAGCTCATTGTTCAGGACCTGGATTTGAATGTTCTCAGAGGATCAGGAGCTCTGACACATCTGGTGACTGTGACTGCAGCACCTGTGGCACCAACATCAGTGCCCAGGCTACGCACAGGTCCCACCTATTGATTTGCCTTTTTTTAATTTCAATATATGCAAATGCCTGCCTAATTGTGGGGGGATGGGGGAAAATGACACAGCAGACACCAATAAATTGTCCCTTGCAATGGGGTGAACTTCTCCTAAAAGTATTTTCTTCTTCTATTTGCATGCTAACCTCCATATGGGGTTAGAGCCAGGACACAGGCATTTCCATTCCCTTGACCCAGATAATGCTTTACTCTTAAAAGTACTTGGAGACATGACCAGTCCCTATCTTTCCCTGGTTTTTGTCTCTTATTCCATAAAACAGAACACCCTCTGCAATGCTCAATTCTCTGTCAACAACTCTCAAGCCAGGACTATGCCCTGTCTGGCCACAGATTCTCCTCAGCCTTCCTAGATTCCTCTTAAGCGATGTGACTTTTGTGTTTCCTAAGTCCCCCAGCTCATCTCTTTAGTGAGAATTTGTGACCAGCAATGGAAAAGTAATATTACATGAAAAGCAAATCTGGCCTCTGCTACAACAGTGTTGATTCTGGACCAAAGGTCTGTAACGGGTGGGATCTTGATATTTCCACATCTTTCCACCTGTAAGTTCTTTAACAGGTTGGAGTGGTTAAGGTGAAAGATCCTGTTCCACATGACCTTCATTAATCCTCAAAACTTCTAGCAGGCTCCTTCTGTCTCTGAAATGCTTTCTAAATTTGTTTTTGCAAGACACTAGGATATATCTAAGACCTTATGGTTGACTCCTTCTGTGTAATATTTTTTGGGTACTAAGTGTTCCTGCAGATGCCTTCCAAGATTGGTTCCAGTATAAGCTGTACTTCAGTCAAGAAAAAAACTTGAGGTTTTTTTCCTGCAAGCTGAGTTTGTCCTTCCTGTTCGTGAGGTCAAAAGATCTTTCAGAAATTCCTCAAAGTTATTTTTACTGAGGTCCAACACCATTCTTACTGAAAGACTGTCAAAACAGAGAGCTGGCAAGATACAAAAAATGCAGATGACTCACCAACATGGAATATAGCTCTGTCACTAGGACACAGTATGCTAAATTCAACATAAATCAGCGACCTCACTAATAAATATCTAGATCCCCAACTTCTGCTGAGCTGCCATCTGGAGCTTTATCCACACCTTTAACAAGCTTCCTGGCACCCAGAACTGGTCTGTCAGAGGAGAGGGTCAGGCTGGGGTTGTTAGGCCTGAGAGAAGAACCCTGTGACCCAGTCCCAGTGCGATGTGAACGAGCAGGGAGTGAGTTTGGTGCCTCACACTGTTGGGAAATGTGATTGTGGCTTTCTACTTAAAGGCAGAAAAACAACATTACTCTCACTGCACACTTCAAGCAGCTGGGCAAGACACAGTCCGTGGCTAGCCCAGAGGAGCACATATGCTGATGGCTTGGCTAGCTGCTAACGCGTGGAAAAAAATAATGGATCTGCCTTCCCGGCTAGAAGAATGAGAGTCTCTCTTGTGACTGTCAATTTCACAAGACTTGTAATAACTGCGTCTGAAGGCCCCTAGCACTCTCCAGTTTGACTGAAATTGCTAAATGGACACCAAATTCAGGGGAAAGGCTAACAGATGTGGATGAAAAATCTGATTGCGTTATTCTTATTTTCCTAGGAAAGCAGGGTGAAAGTGGTGCATGTTGGAGGGGAATATAATTTAAAATACAAGCTTGCCCAAACTCAGGATGGATCTCAAGGATCCCCAGTGACTCTTGTGTCTCTTAACAGGCTTTGAACTCTTTGTGACTCTGTAATTACTGCCTGAAAGCAGGAATAGATTTTCTAGAAATATGTCAGTAACTCTCCAGCTCTTATTCTTCCCTCTTTTTAAAGCTAGGTAGTGTCTTTGCATTTCTGCATAGATTTAGGAGCCAATTTTAGCTAGTTCTTTAAAAGCTAATAAGAATAAATAGTGTTATTTTTTAATTTGTTCTTTCCTTGTTTGTTATTAATATTTGTTGTTCAAGAAACTGGCTGATATTTGACTTTGATCAAAGATGGATACAAAAGAGGCTTTAAGTGTTTCATACCCTTAATGTGATCTGTTGCTAGCGTTCTTTTTTTTGTTGAATAGAAAGCCAAATTTTTTCCTGATCCCTTTCATTTTACAAATGCTTCAGTAATAAGAATTCTTATTACTCTTGGTTTTGGGGGGGAGCGGGGGGGGGGGGGGGTGGGTGTTTTTGATTTTGGGTTTGGTTTTGGTATTTTGTTGGTGGTGATTTTTTTTTTTAATATTGAATCTCACAATGTGTTCTGGGCTTTCATATTCTGGTCATATATACTGTGCTGCTATGTTTCACTGATGCACCTTCAGCTATCCTCAAGTTATTTTCTCATTAGACTCATTGCCCATGAGACTACAGTTCCTTGAGAAGGTAGAAATCTACATTTTTTTTCCCTCTTGTCCTGCCTTCATTTTGAAAATGTAATAGGTTTGTCGTTCCGTCATCATTACTGCCTAAGCTGAATTTCACCACTTCAAGTAGTTTCTCTGCATTAACCAGGATAAAATATAGAAAGACTTTCCCTTCACTGAATTTTCTGGCATCAAAAGGATGTCACTGCCACATTCTAATGGTCTTCTGGACAACACCTGTTCTGCTGCAATCAGTATCCAACCAATTACAAACAGTTCTTTTACCCTTAGGGGCAAAAGAAAAATCTCCGAATCTCAACAACTTCAAGTCTAAGTACTATTGTCCCTGTGGCTAATGTGTAGTAGTCATCCTACCACTGCAGCACTGACATTCTCATAGGCTTTTATCCATAGAACTCTAAATAAGCCTTAACTTACTGACCTGTAAGATCTCAGGACCTTCCAAGAACCATATAAAGACTTCCAAGTCCTGCTCTTCATACCATATTTTTTATATTCATGTGCTGACAGCCAGCATATTTGATCTGTTCTGTCTGGTTTTGTCTCCCCTATGACTCTGTAATGCATAACCCAAGTCCAGGTAATTCTAGGTCCTCAGCTAAGTGGCTGTGATGAATCCCTTCTTGTGAGCTCTTCTGGCAGCTCCTTTCTTCAGCCCCCTAGGTTACAAAGCTGATGGACAAAGAGAGCTCTTCTGTGAACAAGATCCTGACAGGAAAAATGGATTTTAGATGACACCCTGAAAGTGTCACTCACTCAATTCCAGGACACAGCCAGCCTTTGCCTCCGGATTGAACTTCAGCAGGGAGAAAGGGTCAACTCAAAAGGACATTTGAGTTTGTCTTCATCACTTGTTCTTTAATTACCTGTTCATTTTTCTCAGGGATATCCATGGCAAGGCCCATGTCAATGGGCAGGAGCCTCACAGAACAGCTGGTAATGTCTTGGCCACCTCTCCCATTCAGTCAGGGTAGCAGATATATCAGAGGGGCCTTCAGCACATGAGTCCATCTGAGATCCTCGTGAAGGAGTCACCTGTCACTGTCATCTTTTCATCCCATTTTTGGAGGCTTAGAGTTAATTTTCTCTGTGCTGCTCAGATCAAAGCAAAACTCTTTTCATTAGCATATTTTTAGAATAAGTGTTAAAATGTTAAGATTATCTTCAAGTTTAGGGAATACCATAAAACATACTTAATAAATCTATAAAATAAGACTGCTGAATATTTCTGCATTTGCTTATATGGACATACATGCTGTAAAATTTAACAAAAATAATTGTTCTAACTTTCTGTTTCATGGGTTATAGTAAATCCATAATGGATGTAAAATAGATACAAGTGGGACACATTGCATACACTTTAATTTAATTTCTTTCTGTCTTTAAAAATTATTAAATATTTAATTGTTATTTATTTTAATGGCTCAGTGATGAAGCTTGTGGTATTTCAGCAAGAAGGATGTAGTCCACATCTATGCACTTTCTTATAGCGTCCAAGAAGGAAAAGTATTATGAACATATCTCCAGAGGGAAAAAGCATGGAAGTGATTTAGTTGGGATCCCGAAGGACAGAAAATGTCAAAAGATATTTTTTTTCCTTTTAAATTCAATGGAAATACTTTCATTAATTTCTTTCATGTAAGCTTAGCCCTCTCATACTAACTGAGGAGGTATTAAAGGATCAAGGTGGCACCTTAGCTGATGGAGAAACTTGGGCTTAGAAACTAAGCCTGTGATTTGGGGCTCTAGCATCTCCATTAGCAAAGGAAATCATTCAGAACAGTATCAGTCATTCTTTAATTTTTTTTTCTGTAAAGGAAATGTTTGCACAACATAGGCCTTGGAATCAAGGTGTGTTCTAACTTGATGATCCTAACCTTTTGTTTTTTATCTTCATTCCTTCCATGGCTATGTCTTGTTTGTGTTACAGCAGTTCTTGTTCATTATTGCTGAATCAAATGTTTAAAACAACAAAATAAGTGACTTGTCTTCATGCAAATTTGTAATCAAACAACATGAAGACCAAACTAACAAATATGCCCAGAATACAATGTTAATGAAGTAATTAAAAGCCTGAAGGACAGAGAGATACAACAGGCAGCAACTATTAAAAACAGTAGCCCCAGAAGCTACTGATCAGATAGTGTTTGTGATTTCATTGTTCTTTTATTACATGGGGAAGGGTAACTACCTGGGCACATATGTTTTCAGGTGATATGCAGTCTGAAACTGATTCTCCATCACTTGTGGTCTTTAAGGATTTCTGCAACTTTTGTAAAAGAAAGGGGGTTTGCACTTCATTGTCTAGGTAGAATTCCAGCTGGGAGTTATCACATTCTTTCTGCTTTGGTTTTCCTGAGTCTTCCAACAAGAGGTTCATCAATCCCTGCCCTAGCAGCAGAGCTGCTTTGCATCCTGGCTGCATAGCAGGTGAGCCAAGGCCATTGCCTACCTTGGTGGCATGTTTGACACTGCTGCTCTGATCCACAGCTTCATCTGGAGCAGCCAGAGCTCTGCTTGGCTGGGCAGAGCTGCTTTTCCTCAGAGGTGACACAGGCCGCTCCAACAGTGATAGTGTGGTGTGATAGTGGTAAACATAAAACCAGACCTGCTTTCTGATTTGTTATTCCAGACCAAGCCACAGAAGTGGGCAAAAGCTGTTACCAGCATGGAAGTGGGTAAGCTTTATTTATTTGTGTAACATTGTGCTACAGTGGCATTAGAGGAGGGGGCAGAATGCACCCTCTGAAGGGTAATTATCTTGGTATGCCTGAATAACTCAGAAATGCAGACATAACATCACAAGTTAGCCTTTGCAGGGTTATACTGTTGGGTTTTCCTGGTTTTTTTTTTTAGGGAGGGTGTCTCAGCAGGGCCCAGGCTCTGCTCCAGGGGCCCAGCAATGGCACCAGAGGTACGGGCAGTAAGTGATGCCCAGGAAGTTCCATCTGAACATGAGGAAGAAATTCTTTCTTGATCACTGGAACTGCCCTTAGAGGGTGTGGAGTCTCCCTCTGGAGATATTCCAGACCTCTCTGGACATAATGCTGTGCCATGTGCTCCAGGATGGTCCTGCTGGAACAAGAGGGTTGGAGCAGAGGAGCCACTGTGGTCCCTCCCAGCCTGTGCCATTCTGGGATTCTGTGTGAGTACCAAAGCTGTGGGACGTGTTAGTGAAGGAGGATGCCAAACTCAGGTCCTTTTCCAAAAAGCACCTTAGTATCTCTTGCCGCACTCACCTGGCTTTTCTAGGAACTGGGCAAGGAGGTGCAGACCCTGCCTTTGCACCCTTGGACTTGGCTAATTTTTAATGCAGTTCAGAATCAGAAAGATGGTAACTGCAGCTGTGTTAAGGACCCTGGAATAACATCATCATTTCAATGTGTGACCACTCTGGTAAAGGTTTCCAATACCTCCTCCCTGTAAGGTCATCATCAATCCCTTTCTTTTAAATAAAGAGGGACTTTGCCTTTTGTAAACAGAAAACAATGACCTAGTCATAAAATTTAATATGAATTAATCTTGCATGCAATTTCAGCAGAGTTTTATCAGGTTTTTTTTCCCCAGATGAAAGTGCTCATAGTTGAGACTGTCATCACCAACATTACTATTGTGGCTGATTCTTTCCAGCTTTGATTGGATTTGTGCAGCCAGAATTCCTTATCACTACTATTAAGCATTTGATTTGATGGTAAATACTTGTTCAACTGAACATGAAATGTGCTTGCTTGTCCAGAAGCTTTACATTCATAGAAAGGAATGATAATTTGCTAATTATTCTCAAATTTTTTACACTCCTTATGCTGTTCAGTTATTTAATGATTTTTTTTCCCCTTTCAATCTGTATAATTAAGTAAAATATAATGGCAAGAATAATCACTGTGGGAACACTTGGGAATTTAGGACAGAGCTGTGCAGGATAGTTATAAAAAAATACATCCAGATCAGGACTTCCAAAGAAGCTGAAGGAAACAAAAAGTTTTGGAGAAAACCCTCTGCAGCAGGAGGGGCTGCAACTACAACTTTTCATGGAAACAGGAGGTGAGAGAAGTACAAGAAAACCAGGGAAGGGTAACACTAAGAGGGGCACAATGGAAGATGCCACTCAAGACTGCTGCCTCTCTTAGGAGCAACAAAAGCAGAGAAAAGGAAGAGAAGGGCACATGGGAGGAGGATGAGAAAGTGCCTTGCCAAAACAGATTACCTCAAATGGATCCCTAAATCTGCTTTGAAGCAATCATGCTTCCCACCTCCCTGCAGTTCTGTGTGGTTCCGGGGTCTGAGTCCATTCTGCAGCATTTCTTGGCTAGGAGTTAATTGTGGGTCCTGATGAGCAGGGACAGCAGCAAATTCTACAAATTATGCTTTTCCTCAAGTTTGCTAAATGAATTAATGTGATTTATGGCACTTGTTGCTTTCCAGGTGAAGTTTTATCTTAACCTGTCACTCGGTGCTTTTGCTTAAAGTGCCAGTCTCAGAAATAAAGTCAGATTTTGTTCTCTGACTCCTCCTGGGCAGGTTTGAAGTTGAACACAATAGAACTCAATTTAAATAGCTTACTGTCATTCAAGGAAGAGGGATAAATTTTTAGCATAATTTAAAATTGAGCCATTGGATAAAACACCCAGATATTTATTACTCAAAACAGCATATTTAGAAAAAATAAAAAGGCTGTTATGGAACTTACTTCGTTTCTCATCTAACCTGTTAGAAGATCATGGCATGCCAATGATGACAGTTGATTTAATCTACTGTTAGTTGATTAAAGTTAAGGTTATCAGGGTTGAGTTATCTGGATTTTGTGTCAATATTTGAAGTTTAAAAAAGAAAAGTTAATAACAATAAAGCATGAAACAAACCTTTCCTGAGAGATCTACAACTTTTTTTATTTCAAGTGAAGGGTATTGAAATTAGGAAGAGGTCAGTGATATGATTTTTAGCCCACTGTCTGTGTTCTTTGGCTCCTGATCCAGCTAAGCTGCTGATCAGGCCAAGAGGGAGGCTGAAACATGTGGGATGTGAACTAAGATCCACAGGTAGTTGCTATGGAGTTGTCACCACTAACAGATTGCAAAAGGTAAATGACTGATTGCTCTGCCTTTAGCAGATCCTCGTCCTCAGCATTTTGAAACTCTCACTCACAGTCTTGGAATTATATTATATCCTAAATTATAGTCAATGGTTTATAGTAGTGATGTTCAGCAACTTTTTCTACTCTGTGTAAAAAGCCAGAACACAGTAACCAGTCCTTTAAGGAAAGAAACACATTAATGCCCAGTTTTACCAGCACTACCTACAGCAAGAACTCTGTGGCCTGGGTTTAATTTAAAATACTGCTTTTGGATGTTTAAGCTGTTAAGGAAAGTTGCTACTAGAGAATGCTGAAGTGCTGTTGCCTATAATGCAATTGATGGTTTTATTAGGTTATCAAGAATCCCAGTAAGAGTACAAGGTTTGCTGTTGGTGTAGCTACAGATGTGTTGTCTACCCATATAATGAGGATGTGATTTTCACTGATTTACTGTTGCCAAAGAGTGAATAAAAGAAGAATGTATTCATAGTTTGGGAGCACATTTTTTGTCATCTCAGCTGGTTGCCTTTACCCCATCAATCATTTCACTATTTTCAAGGCACTGCAGCCAAGCAGTTTTGTTTTCAGCCCTTAAAGACAAAGTTCATGGAATCTGACCCAATTGCTTGGGGTGGAAGACTCAGTGTAGACTAGAGTTAGTAAGTAACTGTCCATTCCTAATTTATTTTTAAATTTATGCTTTAGGTTTAGTTTTATGGCTGAAATTCTTATGCCACTGAAGAGAGTTTTGTCATTGGTTTCAAGGCCTGTTTTAACTTCCATATTGTGCCTCTGTAATTTTTCTCACAGGCTGCATTTACTTTTTTCATTCTATTACTACTATTTTCTGCTGTCATTCTTTCTCTTTTAGGAGTAAGACAAGAAAAAGAGCTGACTTGTGGGTGGCTGACACAATATTCAGGATTTTCCCCTTTCAGGCCTAGAAGTTTGGACGTTTGTGAATGTAATTTGTGAATGTAGCCAGCTAATCAGGTACCCACCAAAATATGTGCACCTTTACATCCAGTAGCATAATAAAAGGCTTTTGAAACAGGTTGACCTCAGGAAAGATGAATGTGCCAGGCTCTTTGATTTAAATCAAGGATCAACAGTGTTTTGTCTGTATTTAAAGCTTTTGCCAATTATGAGAATCACAGCTTTTCTTTCCATATGTTACTATATCGCATAGTTGTAAAAGGAAGTGTGACCCACATTTAACATAAAGTAAGTCTCAGAAACCAGAAGGAAAAGGAAAAAACCCTCCTAACTTTTTTTTCTTTTTCAATGATTTGTGATTCACTGGGGTAAAGGGTGGTCTGTAGTTACAGAAAAAGAGACCTGATATTCTTATAATCTCAAGTGGGAAGATAACATAAGTGCAAATGTTCTTGACTATATTTCAATAGAAACTCAAATTAGCAAAAAAAAAAAAAAAAGAGAGAAAGGATAGTGCAAGTCTGTAGGGGAGAGCAGGGTTTAAAGGGTAAAATTAGAAGAAATTAAAATGATGCAGTGAAAACAATTTAGTGATTTTTTTTGAGCAGTTGTACAGGCTCTGTATGCCAGCATATGTAAATCTTTCAAAAAGAAATGAAACCTTCCTCTACGACAGACCATTATCTTAGTGGGTTTTCTATCAATCAGGAGTAGGGTGTAGTGAAATGCCAGTGTGTACATTTTTCTTTGCAAGTTTTTCCCGTTTAAAAATCTGTCATGAATTTCTTCATTCCTCTTTGTGACTCATATGTTGCAGAAAAGTCCTAAACTGCTCAAGAGATTATACAAGATGCCTTTTCTCTTTTTTCCCCACAGAAGCAAGGCAAAACAGGCTCCTGTAGTACCACTGCACAATGAGCAGGAGGAATCAGATCTCAGACAGTCACCAAAATAGATTTTATATGGCCTATAAAGTACCTTCATCTTTCAGGACTGGAAGTACATGAGTGCCCTTCTGAGAAAGTGGCTGATCCTGCTGAGCTGTGGGATAATAAACTTGTGACCATGCAAAGCTGTTTGTGTGAGACTGACCCTTGCCAAAACATCCGGCAGAAGAGTTTCAGGGGTGATGCTCTGTTAAGTCAAGGGGTTTTGATGGCAAATCCCCTGAAACAGCTCACATTTGTTCAGACTAGAGCAGGGCTTTCTTTGAGAATTCTTTGAGATCTCCTTCTTCATCTTTTGTTGGGAAAATTGCAGCAGCTGAGGCCATTATAGCAAATTGGGTGGACACCACTGATGCTGCAGACAGCTGCTGGACTTTGTCAAGTTGTGCTGTAAAGAATCCAGTTGCAGGATTTCTTGTTTTGCTTATGCTTTATTACTGTGCTGTTTAATACACTTTCAATATTTGCTACGCTTCAATTTCATTCTTGCAGATGGGAGACTGAATGGGCCAGGAGCTACATTATGTAACAGCCCAAACCACAGAGCAAATGATGCTAAATATCACTGCATGACTGCTGAAGAATGTCTCAATCACCTTAATGATATGCTGATGGATGTCTGTGGGGTAAATACATCAAGCTTTGGTTTGCTTTTGGCAGTGAAGCTGGCAGCTATTTTGATCCAAACATTTGTTTTAAAAGTTGGTTTGGAGGAGCTGTCGGGAAAGTGGCTCTAAAAATTATGCTGGATTTCAAGTCTTCTGTGTTCTCAGAAACTTCCAGTTCAAATACATTCAGTTTTCAAGGCAAAAGCGCTTTTTTTTTTTTTTTTTTTTTTTTTTTTTTTTTAATTCTTAATTGTTTCCTCTGCCACCTCTGCCAGGAAAATACATTTCAGGTTTTTTGGTTTTTTTTTTCCCATCCTTTTGTGAGCATAGCCATTAGGTATTCTGCAATTAGAAGTGTATCTCTGCACTACTCATCAGCCCATCTATTCATGAGAATGATCCTTCAAGAAGGTGTTCTTAGTCCCCAAAGTTTGCAATATGATGGTCTTAATCAAGGGTTGATTTTCCAGCTTTTCTATATTTGGTATTATTTTCTGTAAGGCAAAACTACTAATGTTTTGTATTCTTAAACTGCATTAAAATACTTGCCTGTTGCTGGTACAAGTTGAGAGCAAACGTTTGTTATTTATGTTTAAAAAATATGCAGTAGACCTGTTAAATATATTTAGTTTAATATGTTTAGTTAAATATTCCTTGTCAGGACACCTATTCTGCCTTCTGTGAAACAGACAGCAACAGTGACAGTACCAGCAAGTCCTGAACAGCTTTTTGCTTGCCTTGAGGAATTCCTGTACTCACTGGTTCTGTTGGGAAGGAACCTGACCTCCATGTTATATTAGCAAGAATTCTGTCGACTGTTTCACACCCAAGCAGCTAAGGAGGTATTTCCTTGGCTCTTGCCATCTCACAAATAAGCAAGGAAAAGTTGCACAGCACCTACAGTAACCTGCTGTGTTTACAGAAATGAATATACAGCGTGAACACTCGTAGTGGGTATAAATGAAGATGTGGTATTAAAATACATCTTTATCAAGCCTAACTTGGGAGCTCTACCAAGTTCTCAGTGATTCATGGCTTCATTTGATTAGGCACTGAATCCATTGAGTCTGGATTAAAATGCCAGAACTACCCCTGGTGGCCTTTTTAATCTGTGAGGTCAAACATATAAACTGGTGCCTGAGCAGAAGGCTTAGAGATGAGTGACCCTCCAAACTGGACCAATTTGCTGCATCTTCCAAGCATGCATTGATCTACTATTGCTAAAGAGTGAATAAAAGAAGAATGTACTCATAGTTTGGGAGCATGGGACCTGGGGACATTGTTTGGGAATGAGCTGTCCTCTTGGAGGGAAGAGCAGGCAGGGTATTACCTGGGACAGTGTCTGTCAGTTCTGGCATTAATATTGCTGCCAGAGTATTTCAGAACCCTGGAGCCTCGTGCTCCAGAATTTTAAGGCAGCAGGGCACCAGGAACTGACAAAATCTGGAGAGATGTGTAGAGGCTTCATGGAGTGGGTGGAGGATAGAGAGAGTAGAGCCACATCTTAAGATGCTGCTTAAAATGTCTGGAATTTTAAAGTTTGAGCTTAAATTCAATGATAAACAAAATTTAAGCCATAAAAAAATCATTCTAAAAGCTCAGTGTGAAACTGTTTAGCTATGCAAAGAGAGACAAATTTATAAAATAATGACAAGATACAACAAGACTGGAAAAGCTCCTGATCAGCAACTCATCTCTGCTGTGGCAGTGATGATGTGATATATACACATAGGCTTATTTCCCAGTTTTTATTTGTCTCTTACAGCGTTTCTGTTGGCTCTGGTGGTAGTAATATTTATCTGCTTGGTTTGTTTTTCTTCTTTCCTGAATTGGACAACTAAGTGAATCAAGGACATCAGTCTAAAACAAGGAAGGAGACTGATGTCCACAGAATCATTAAAGCTGGGAAAAAACCTCCCAAATCATTGAATCCAACCTCTGACCCAACACCACCATGAAAGCTAAATCATATCACAAAGCACTACTACATTTGTTCATTATTTGAACATGTCAGGGGACAGTGAGTCCACCACTTCCCTGGGAAGCCTGTTCCACCTTAACCACCCTTTCAGCGATGAAATTTTTCCTCTTATCCAACCTGAACCTCCCAAATGATGATTGCTACAAGTTGGAATTTGAGATTACTAATTACTGTTGTGCTCTCATTTCTGTTTCAGTTTATACTCAGATAGAATATTTTGACTTTGGTTACAGAACTTCTGCATTTCAAATACTCTTGCTGATTCAGAAGTTTAGCAAAGAAAACACAGTGAAGGGAAGCCTGAAGAGCACTTGCATTTTCACAGTTAAGTTGACTATTTTATTGATCAATTGTTTATGTCCATGGACTCTTCTCTCAAGAAGTTCTTCTCAGGTGTGGCAGTCCTTGTGCAGCACATGGATTTAGTCAGATTTCTGTGCAGTGTAACAACCTCATCTGAGTCTCCCACATTCCTCTGCATGCTTGGATTCAATCAGAAGCTCCAGCTCCCAGAATTGAGGCATTTGCAACGGTGGCTAAATTTGCAAATGTTTTTTGCCTTCCTCCCCATTTCTAGCCATGCCTTGGTGACTCACAGAGATAGTTTTGGTCTATGTAATTGATGTAAATCAAGGATAATCTTCCTGGAGTCACTCCAGGATATAATTGTTTCTGAGATAATTAACATTTCCTTCTATATCTGTATAAATGATCCATGCTGGCTCTTGAGTTTGAGGGAGAATTGAACAGCATTGATTTGAAAATAAATAGGGAATTACAAAATTTAAAACATCTTCACTAACCTGCAGCCAGGGAAATAATGAAATATTTAAAGAATTAAGTTTACACAGACGTGAAATAACAATCCTTAATGTGTATCTTAGAAATTAGAAAACAAAACCACTACCACCATGAAGAACAACAAAAGGGAAGGAAACTCGTGGAGATTAAAGCTCCCACTAAAGTAAAACATACTTAGTTGTTATTTTATTTTTTTCTTCTCTGTGAACAAAACAGATGATAAGGGATGCAGAGCTAGCTTGTGATCACGCTCATTACTATCTTGTTATCAAAGCAAGAACCAGATGGTATGACCTACTAAGGGTAAAAAGAATGCTTTCTTTAAATAAATAAGCAGCACTAATAGATTTCAGAACATCATGCAATGTTGATCTTCAGATTCTATAAATATTCAAAGAGACCCGTGCAAAATAGCTCATTAATGATAAAAACTTACTCTGTAATTAAAAAGAAATCCACTGTCTGAATAATATGCAATTTTTGCAGTGTTCATTACGTAGTAGATACTATCATGGTTATTTCTAAAACTTTCTTCATATTCTACTGTTGTTAATTTTATTTAATGTTTCTGTTTTAAGAGGAGTAGTGGGCTTTCACTGGGCTTGACCACTGGGGCTGTACACAAACACAGCTTTCTGCTCTCCTGACACTCAGTGCTTCCCATCACAGAGAGCCATTGAGGGTGATGCTTACACCATCCAAAAAGGCTCTCATAAATCTATCCTATAAAAATATTACCATCTTTTAAAACTTCTCAAATAGTTGAACTCTTTGGCCAACAAATCAACAGAAAAAAAAATTAATATGATTTTTCACTGTGTACATTTAACAGTAGTACTGGTAATCTCAGTTTACAAATTGACTGGTAAAACCAGCAACAAATCCAAGCAACCAACCCAAACCCAGAGCAAAATCTAATTAGTATTAGACATAGAATGAGTTGGAGAGAAAATCTGCAGGTCTGTCTTTTTTCAGTCCATCACCTGATCTAGTCAAAGATGTCCCTGCTCATTTCAGGGGATTGAACTAGATGGCTTTTGAAAGTCCCTTCCAACCTGAAGTATTCTATTATTCTATTATTTTCTGCTTCTTTCTCAATTCTTATTATCTATTCAGCTTGTAGAGAGATCAGACATTTTGTCAAACTTGTTGGTTCTTGTTAGTGATGATTTCTTTTGCATTCCAGAATTTTCAAGGGTTTGACAGTGACAGAAATGGCATTATACAGCCAAGGGACTTGAAGAAGTTCTTGTTCCATTTGGCATTCCAATCACCCTGGAAGGCTTGAAGCAGCTTTGGGCAAAGTATAGCATCTAAATGATTAGGTCTTGCAATAATGCATCTTTTATAGGATCACAGAGCCTTTGGTAGTGTGGTGAATGACAATAGATTACAATGAAGAAGAAATCTTTTATTTTGTTACGATTGTGACCTCAGCACACGACGCTGTGTTACAGGAGACTGTGTCTTATACTAAGTTCAGTTAGATCCATCAGTTTCCAATTAATTCAAAGGTAGAAGTTCCACTTGGCTTTAGTACTTCTGATCCTTTTAATTGAACATGCATTTTCTTCTCAGATGGCACTGTAGGTCACTGGTTACATTAACTTATTTTCCTGCAGTTTTTCTTATACACACAAATGCCTGGCTCAGTGTGTCCTGGGTTAAAGTCAATTCCAGACATCTCAGGTCAGGTGGGAAATACAAAGAGAGCTCCCATCCAGGAGGTCTGCAGACAGTCCACGTTGCACACTTGTATGAAGGCACAACCTCTTCTTTTCAGAGCACTACTTGCAATATTTTAAACCTAAATAAAAGCAATACAGTCAAAAAAAAAAAAAAAAAAAAAGCAACGTACCAAATACTTCACAAAAGAAAGCAAGGCAATTTCATGCTGTGTAAAGATTTCAAGTAATATCGTGAAATGTTTTTATAGACAAGTAATTTTTGTGAAGTGGGGGCAACTTATCTGCCTTCAACAAAGAGGAGCTGTGCCATCAACTGTGTTTGCAATGGGATGGATGTCAGCTGTATGTGACATTATATAAAAAGCTACCTTTATTACAGGTCTATTTTGAAAAGTAATCACTCTAATATATAGAATCTCAGTGTATTGCATTTTGGTTACAAACTGCATTAACTATATAGATTTTTCTTAGGATTGATTCATTTATGAACTATTTTTTAGTCCATTAGATTTTACTTCCAATTCTTATTCCTTACTCCTGTGGCACACTGAAGTGTCCTTTTCATGCAGTTGTCTGCTGCATAACTTCACTCCCATCAGACACTCCTTTTAGAGAATAGCTAAAATCTCTCCTGTGCCTGATATTCTGCAACTTGAATAAAGGAATTGGAGTGAAGCTGAGGCTAAATTAGGCATTGCTATGCATCAGAGCACTGGCAGGGGAAGAAACTCCAGAGGAAACAGCCTGTGGAAGGATTTATACCTAAGAAAATATGAAAAGTGTTTGTGAAGCTAATCCTATGTTTCTGAAGGACGACTACAACTCTGAGAATCTTGTGTGACCACTTTGAGACACTTGAGAATGGATTTTTTGGAGATCTGCATCTCAAACCAGACTCTGAAAGACTGCAGCACTGGGAGCTGGAGAATAGTCCTGGCAATTTGTTCCTCAGGGCAGTATTTTTAGAAGTGACTCTGTGATTACAATGTGTAAGCCCCATCTTTTGAGCCTCGTGTAAAGTCACTCATTCATTTTCAGTGTGGTATGGCACCTCTGTAAGGGAGGGAAGTCAGTGAGAGCTAAGCTGTTAAGTCAGTTAAGGACATCAGTAATGTCTTTCTATGGGGAACACATGAATATTTAAAAACAGCTTTTCTTTTTCAAGGTATGATAGAGATGAAAAAGGATAACTAACTCACCAATAATTTTTAAGAAACTGGAGATAGAGTTTCCAACCACTGACACAGGCTCAGCCAACACATCACAGATGACAGCCAGGCATATTTATAAGCATTAATTTTGTTTATTATTAGAATAATGAACAAAAGAAGCATTCAAAGCTGAAAGAGCGGCAGGAACAGCAGAAAATAAAGCTCTGCATGTAAAAGAAATCACAAATCAGAGCAAGTAAGTTATTTATGAGCTTAGCATTTAACTTTCAGTGTTTGTGTTTAGTTTGTCAAGATGACACCGCTAGCAAAAAGTACAATGTTACTTTAAAAAAAGCTCTGAAAAAGAGTTTTGAAAGGTGCTGGACCAAGCTTATCTATAGTGTTATTCCCTTGATCTGCTGGAGATGAGCCTAGCTTGTGTGCACCGGGAGGCTTCTTTCCCAGATCTTCTTCATGGGCTCTATCTTTTACTACACAGACCTTGTGGCAGCATCTCTAGTGGCAAAGCAGAAGGTCCAGAGGCACTCCCAGACTGCCAAACCTCTTGACTTGTGACAGCTGATATTTTTCCTGCTCCCTCCCAGCGCTGCTTGGGAGCAAGAATGCCTCAAGGACAGCTCCTCCTGGGCAGTTTGGAGGCAGCTGCTCCCTTTGGGGGGCTGACAAGGTTCACTGGCAGGGATGTGCCAGGTGTACCCCACACCTGGGCCACTCTCTGGCCTGCTGATTGGTATCAGCACATGGTTCCAGTCCTAACTCTGCCATCAGCTCAGACTGAAGGAGAAGAGCACGTGCAGGTCCCTCCCCACCTGGCTGCTTCAGACAACCTTGGCTTGGACCTGGTTATGCTGACCAGGGGCTTTCCTTGCAGCTGTACTGGGTGAGTGTGCAGGACGCTGTGGTCCCCTCTCACTCCCTGTCCCTTGGATGGGCAACAATCACACTCAGCTTCACATACTTCTAGCAGCTCCTTAAACTGCTAGGAAATGGCTCTGGAGTGCAACAAAGCCAGCCTTGACAAGGAGGGACCCTGCTCCATGTGACAGAAACAAGCTTCTCATCTCCGAGTCTCTGCCTGAAACAAACTCAATGCTCACAGTTAAGAGGGCACTGCTCCTGAGAAGAGCATTTGACAAATGACAAAATGATATCCTGCTTGCAGTGGAGTCTAATGATCCTTGCTTGCCCCAGTGAGTCAGCAGTGATTATCCTGCTGCTCCTGCTCCTGTAAAATTCCTGCACCTGCCAGCAGATTGAGGCAGCAGCAGAATCCTCTGCCCCACCACAACGCTGTTAAAACTTCATATTTCTGTGGATAAACACCACCTGGATGCTTATGTTTTTTGTTTGGTTTTGGGTTGTTGTTTGTTTGGTTGGTTTTTTTTGGTTTTTTTTGGTTTTTTTTGTTTTTGTTGTTTTTTTTTTTTTGTGGTGGTGGTGGTGGTGGTGTTTTTTTTTTAGGAGTAGAAACCCTCAGGAGCAAAATTCATGTAAAAATATATCCCCAGGAGCACAGATTTGCTTTCTTTTGTGCTTGGAAGGGGCCTGGGAGTTGTAGAAACTAGTAAATTATTGTTTATAAGAATGATAATTCCAGATGACATTGTTGATAAAGTTGATACACTCATAAACTGAGAAGAGCAGCCTTGTCTTGCAGACAAAGAGGCAGCTTGGGAAATCAGCTCACAACTGCCCCACAAAAGCGAGACAGAAGCCTGTAAGCTAAGGCTTGTGCCTTTTTACCCTGCTTTTTTAAAATTCTGTTTCTCAGTATCCCAAATAGCCTGAAAGAATAAGAGCAAAACTGTCCTTTTTTTCCAGCATCACGCCTCTCCCACCTGCATTGCAGCTCTCTGGCATAAAACTACACTTATGACACCCGCAGGTATCAATGAGAGTTCCACCTGTAAAGAATTGTGCAATATAAAGCAGAGATGGTGAGGCAGCTGCTGTGTTGCAGGCATTGTTTATTATTGTATTTGATGGGAAACTGCTCACACTGGGCTTTTCCACTCCATTTTTTGTACCAGCTCTTTATCTCTAGTCTGACTTGGATGAAGAGCTCTTCTGGTCAGGAGCCTTCTATTTCTTTCCTGTTAGTGCAATGCCAAGCACAAGGCAGCCCTGCCTCCAGTGCTATAAATAAGAAGCAGCTCCTCAAGTCAGGAAGATGCTGTGTGCTGCAAGCAGAAATTACACAGTGTGGCTCAAAGATGCAAATACTCTTCCTGAAGCAGCTGGAGAGTAATTAAATCAATGGAGAAGACGTGCCAGGTAAAAATACAATAGTCATGATGTGTGAGGCTGGCAGGTCTGCATCCTTCAGAATTATTTACCGTTGTGAACATATTGTAACAACAATCATGGTCAGAGCTGCAACAATACTTACAGATCCACACTGCTTCACCTTTATTTGGAGAAATAGAAATTGGAGACTGGGTCACATAGGACTGGATGCAGTTATGTGCTAGCAGCTGGAGCCAGATGCTCCTGGTTGAGGTAGAGCAGTGGTCTAATAGCTGGATGTGGAATATTTTAACCCTTGCACTGGATGGTCCCTCAGCTAAGTGCTGACAGTTTACAGAAGGGACTTTAATAACCCTTTCCAAAGCTGCACTCTAATTATTTGTTAGATTCTGCTTTTCTTGATTTTTATACATAGGACACCCAGCTCTGATTTTATTATTTTGAAATTTGTCATCTGCAGCTTTGTCTGGGAATGAGTTCACTGTTTAATCACTCATGGTCTGCAAAAGTAAGTCTTGTTATTGATTATTGCCACCTTTCAGTTTTGCTGAATGTTCTCTTTTTTGCCTCCCACACTTCCTCACCCACCTCCTGGATAGTGGGAGCAGTCCTGTGCTAGCAGTGCCTGTCTGGCTTTCTCTCTTGGGTATCTGGACGTGCAAGAGAAGTTGAGTGCAGACCTTTGAACTTCTCAGATTTCATGTAAGGCCCTGGAAAGCCACAAATTACTCTAGAGCCAGAGCCATTGTAGAGTGGATGAAAAAATCCATGCGTGTGGAGGCTGTGAAGGCAGGAATCCAGCCCAGGGTCAGCCTCCTGGTTCAGAAACCCCTCAGAAAGCTGAGCTATGAGAAGCAGAGGTGGGGACCACTCCTCTGACTGTGAGGTCGGTGTAAGGAGATCGGCTCTGGTCAGACAAACCCATGCAGGGGCTGTAAAATCAAACCAGGGTGTTCCACACGGGCCTCAGCCCACACTGGGAAACTGATTCCTTTCACCTCCCACATTTGGACTGGGAGGAGATGTTTGCCAGCATTGTGGATTTGCAGCAGCACTGGGAGCAGCATCAGCTCCCCCTTCCGTGATCCTGTACAAGCCCTCATGTTTTTCTTTTCCCAGTGGCTGCATCCAGCCTGTGTCCTTACTCCTGCCTTCCTGCAAGGGCTGTCAGCCTCACCCTACCAGCTTTGGACCAGTTTCAGGGTCCTGTGATTGCACACTGTGAGGCAGACAAAAGCTCTGGACATCTTACAATTCAAAACATACTGCCTTGCACTTTTTTTTTCCTCCTTTTGCTTTTGGAACAAATTGCCCAAATTAGAAACAGACATTGAACAGTGTGCAGTGGCTCTGCAGCTCTTCAAGAAAAAAATATGAAACATTTGCAAGAAATATATTATATTTTGGCATTGCAGCTTGATCTATGGTTTTAATCCTCATTTTCTCCATGTAGATATTTATTGCTGTGAGTGGAATAATTACCACCCGGAAATCTTTTATTAGACAAAAAAAAATTGAATACTTTAATTTTCCAAAAATATGAATCTCAAAATCTCAGCCTCTACTTTCATTGGAACTATTCTGTGTTTCTGTGAAGATTTAAGTGGAAGATGACAGCAGTGATGAAGAGTGGCACTGAAAATAAATACAGCTGAAAAAGGGTTGCTGAATTTTCCTACGATGAGGGTACAACATGGACCATATCAACCCTTCAAAGCCCAACCCTGCAAGATGGAAGAGGCTGTGCTGAATAGACTTTGGGGCTGGCAGAGATCAATGTCTGGCTGACATCACAAGATGTCCTTAGGGTGGTCAGATGGCTTTGGCATTTAAGTTGCTGTCCTGCTTCCTTGGTGTGACTCTCCAGGTCTCTTGCTGGGCCTCAGTGCCTATCTTCCTCCATCATAGCCCCGCTGCTGTAAAGCTTTGGGATTTAAGCAGTGGCAAATCAGCTCCAAAAAAGCAAACCCTCCTCTGACAGGAGATCTTAGATTTGTTTCTCTGCTGGAAAGTCTGCAGGTTTCTGAACATAATAAAAGTTGAAACTCAGAGATGTGATTAGCAGATGTTGGATCTCTAGGGCCTGGGATCTAAGAGGAGGCTGAATGAGTCTGAGCTGGTTAGTCAGTAATTAGGAACATGGAGATGGAGGAGAGCAAAGCCAGCAGGAAGGCAATGCAAGTACCCTGATTACTGTGCACCCTCTGCACAGCCCTTCCCTACCCAGTATGAGCCTTGCTGTGAGTGTAAGCCCAGTGCCACACGGTAGGATGTGAAAGAGAGGAAGGAATTAAACAGAAAAAGAGAGATTTGAAAGTGAGAGAAAAAGTGATAGCTCTTTAGGGGCTTTTAGAGCCTCTAAATCACACAGGCATTATTGCAGTTTCCTTGAAAAGCCTCACATCATGCCTTGGAACTTATTTACAGTGCCCAGATTAATCATAAGGAAGCTCACCACTATTTTCTGGAATATTGCAGGAGTAGGAGCTATCAAAGTTTTTAATGGCATGAAACCAAGCCAGGGTGAGAGGGCAATCCATGCAGTTACAGAAAGTAAGTTGAAGGAATATTGCACTCACAAGGAAACTTGAACTTTTGAAAGACACAGGTTTCATGTAAGAATGCAGAGGGAGGAATCCTTTGAAGAATTTTTGGCTGATCTTAAAATAACAGATCAGTCAAGTAGCTCTGACATTTCAGAGATTCCATTTTAAAGGATCAAATCAAAGATCCAACAATACAGAAAAGATCCCAGGAAAGTAGAAATAAAAATTTAAAAAAAATTTTTTTAAAAAAGTATGCTTGAAAAATCTGTTTAGTCAAGCTAGGACAGCCATAAGGGATAATATGGAAATACTAGAAGGAGAGAAGGACATGCTGTCTGTCAGAAAAAGAAACAAGAAAAATTTAAAGACTCTTCAGAGCTATCTGCCAACAGGCAAAGTGAAACATGGGAAAATTCATAGATTCACATTGTGTTCAGGGGTTTAGAAATTTTGCAGCAGCTATAGGAAATACAGTTACTTTGCAGGACCTTGCAACTGGAAAAGCAGAGGCAAAAGAGAATACCCTCCATGTTCCCAGATCTATGTGATGGTACACAAAAATGCAATACAACAAAATATCAAAAAGAAATCCTAGCAAAAGCTTCAAAAGTGGGCTGCAGACTAAGAATCAACAACCTCTAAATTAAAAAGTGGTGCTCAGTCACTGCTACCTGCAAACACACTGCAAAATATCAGGAATCTCTCCATGTAGAGGAAAGACTATTGAAACTGATGGTGTCTAGAAAGAATCTGATTTGTATCAAAGGATTGAATGCTCTTAATTTGAAAAAGATAAACAGGGTAGTTTAAATTTATAAGCAGAAAGATTTAGTGTTTGGTTTTTTAGATATGCCTATCCCTGGGCTCAGTTAAAGCATTGAGTTGAGGAAGGGTCCATAAACACAGGAGATCAGCGCCCAGAAATCTTTAGTGTCAGAGAGAAAGGAGACACAGAATGCAGAGCTGTATTTTCACAGCAGTGTGTGCTGCTAGGAGCATCCCCCTGGTTGTGAGAGACAAGCTCATAACGGAGCTGGATTCTTTAGGAGTAATAGTGGGAAGTTTGAAAATGAGTTAGCAACAGCAAGATGAAAAGAGAAGTGACTGAGATTGTTCTTGGGACCACCTATCAGTACAAATACAATACATTTGACAAGTATCCGTAATTATTTTACAAAAATTAAAAGTCCAGATTGTTCTGCTGAATCGAAGCAAATTTCCTTGTGTCTGACAAGGTGTTTAACACCTTGCATTTTTAGGTCACTGGACAAAAGGTTTTGCTTTCAAAGACTTCCTTTAGGCTTAAAGTTCATTCTAGAGTTTTGACAGGAAAAGCCAATCTCTTGAAGAAACTCTCCTGCTTAAACTGGAGATGTCAGGTAGAGAGAAAACCAGTAGGGAAGCTGAAAAAACCATCTCAAATTCTGAGTTTGTAATTAGACAAAAATGCAAATGTAAGGGAGGAGAAATATCATAAAAGATTAACTGTCAAAAATACAAGCCCAAGTCATTACAAAAATGCCACCCACAAAGATAACAAAGGTGTCCAGAGGCCACTTTGCACAGGAATGTTACATGAGAGTTCATTTCACACAGGAAATCTGTGCAAGAAGCTTCTGATTTAGTACACAAAATGGACATACTGAACTGTAAGTGTGGGAAATAAACTCCCAGATTAAGAGCATAAATAAAGACAACCCCTGGCCTTACATATAATGGCAGTAGAAGACACTCAAAGTCTTCAAAAGATGGCTTACAGGCAGTATTATTAAAAAAAAAACCAAGGAAATATGTGACCTATGTTTCTAGGACATCTGTCAAAACCAGGACTGGGGCACAGACTGAGAGCAAAGCTCTGGCTGTGACTAATATGGAATATTTCTATAATCATTAGAGCTCTGCTCTTTGGTTGTAAGGAATGTCACATATTTGCTAATCCACCTGTATGGTCAGAGCTGAGACAAACCACAGCAGGCAAAGACCAGCTTCCAGAATGTAAGAACTGCCTGACTTTTAGTGGTTTGGTTTGGGGGATTTTTTTAGGTAAAACCATTCAGCCTGATAATAAAGTTAAGGTTCAAGACACTTAAAGAATCAAAGACGCTTAACAGAGCATTCAAGGAGTCTCCAGATATTTTGAATACAACCCTGAGCAGAGCCAAAACTGTTAAAATACAGTTCGAGCAAGCTGTGATTCTGAGAAGTAATCCATACTTTTCAACTGAACTTGAGAAAAATGTTGAAAAATGTTTTCTTGCCAGTGAAACTTTGTTAAGAAGGGAGTTAGTCCACATAACAGTGAAAGGTGCAGTGGATCTGAAGCATGTAACAAATAAACTGCTAACAACCCACTTAAGTCATATCATAATTCAGACTTTTTTGATGGATGATTCCATACACAATGGACCCTGGGGTCTGTGGGAAAATTGCTCTTTGTCCTGTGAAGTGAAAACTCCAAAAGTTTGGATTCTTAGGAGAAAAAATAGGCAAGGAAAATATATTGTCCTTGTAAAGGCTAGACTGAACTTACAACTGCTTGAAAACAAATAGAAAACCAAGGATTCTGCAAATCTGAGAAGAAAACAGCTGAGAACAAATTTCAGAGAGGCTTTTGATTGAGTCAGGATGCAGAGAATCACATTGCTTGAGTTTCCAAAGTCCCTGAAGCCAGTGAAATGTAAATGACAAAATGAAGCGGGAGTGAAAGTGAAGACTTTGAAGTGAAGGCTTGAATTCAACCATGTGCAAGAAGTGATCTCTCAGAGAGGTTTGAAGGTCCTGATCTGAAGTCCAGCACATGGGCATGGATCAGGCACGGATCAGGCCTTGTTCTGCTCCAGGTTTTGGTCAGGTCCAGCAGGTTTTGTTGAAGTTTTCTTGCTGTGTCAGAGTTTCAGAAGCCTCAAGAATTGCAGAGAGTTATGGTACCAAACCCTTATAATTTTAATAGCTGTAGTAATAATAAACATTTTGTAATTTTGATCAGGACAGGCTTTAAAAGAAAGAACCATGTTTTGCATCTGCAGCTCTGAATAGAGAGAGGAACCAATTCATCTCCCGAGTAGCATTTCTTTAT
Organism: Cettia cetti; assembly: GCA_013401135.1. Taxonomy (NCBI): domain Eukaryota; kingdom Metazoa; phylum Chordata; class Aves; order Passeriformes; family Sylviidae; genus Cettia; species Cettia cetti. The sequence goes on from VZUI01089551.1 coordinate 50,769, forward strand.
AACAAGAGGCCTGAGCCATACAATTCCATGTTCAAATTAAATGGAAGACATATTGCATTTAAAGTTTATTTCTGAACAGTTTGCCAGTCTTTGAATAAATTTTATTAATTTACTACACACAGGTTAAAAAGCTCAAAATCTTTCCCTGCCCCTCCACCCCTACTCTATGTATTTGTTTGTATCCTTTTAGTCCATTTAACAAAGGAGCTAAAATAAACTTCTGCTGTCTTTCAGGGATAAATTCAATTATTATTCCAAGATTTCAATAATGCCTTTCATAAAGGATAACAATAGAGATGGCTGTGCAAAAATATGTGGCCTGCACAGGACATTACAATAATTTAAGCCTTACCCTGATGATGATGATGATGATTTCAGAAGTTTTCTAAAAGGGTTTGTATGATTATCTCCTTAAGACCTTTTGTTCACACCCACCAAAGCCTATAAGCTTCTAGGTTAAGACTGTTAAGTAAATGAAAATACTCTGTTAAAACTAATGGAGATACCCACAGGTTTAAAACTGCAGATGTGTGAAAAATATTATGCATAATGAATTGATTTTGCAAGCAAAAAAAGTTAAATGGCTTCTTAATTTTTTTTTTAATACTATTCTTTGAGTATGTGCATTTGTTTGCTGAGTTGCTTAGCTTATTTTCAGTTTAACTGCACAAGGGTGGGCAACATCTTGTTCAAAATGGAAACACAATTAAATCAGGTTATAAGATAGCATTAGCTTTCAAATAATCCATTGCTGCTGCTTGACAAGCTATCCTTTTATTTGCTGTATTAATATGAGAAAGAAGAAAAAATATCTATTGTAGAAGCTGAAGAACACAAAGGACCTGCTCCACTGTTGGGTACTGCAGTTCTCTGCACCAAGCCAGCCCCCAGAGGTCACATGCCTGGCAGCACTGGGTTTTGTTCTCCAGTGCCTGCCACACCAGACTCATTTTTGAAATAAAATTAACAAAGTCTTTTCACAGTTCACCTTTAATTGGGTGATCAACTTTTTATGAATTGAAACCTTAATAGGAATCCGCTGCTTGTTTCTTTCTCAAAGACCTCTTGATGATAAACACCTCCATTCATTGTAATTTTGTGCAGATTATTCCTTTCTTGATCCAAAATAGTCTTTTCTAAATAATACAGAGTAGATTAGCATATGCATTTAGTTTTATTACTAAAATTTTAATGCCCACTTGGCAATTTATTTCTCTGCTGAAATGGTGTTGATTATTTCCTTTTCCACACACTGTCTCCAATATTGGAGCCAGCTTGACATGGGTAGTATGTGGGAGTGCTGTGCAGCTGCAAGATGCAAAATCAGGGCTCTTGAATGTTTTTTTTTTCTTACTAGCAGATATGGGGTCTATAGTTAATTTCTTTTCCAGCCTGTTTTATAAAGCTTCCTCTTTGTTTTACTGGCTCTCCCCATTAATTAGACATTCTTGTAACTGGATATTCTGGTGATTGGTGGCTGAGGCATTGGTCCCTGGTGATTTACTGTGGAAACAGATGATAAAAGTGTGTTACAGTAATTCATTTTTAAACTAGAAAATCAGGGTTGTGTGGTGTGTCCATCTCCTCTGTCAAATCTTTGCTCTCTAGGACTTGCCATGACCATAATTCTAACAAAAAAGCTGAATGCAAGACTGAAAAAATAGTGTAGGCTTTCCCCTGCAGCATAGGAATTGTCTGCCTAACACATGTGTGTAAAGAACCCATAGTTCTAATAATTGGCTATAAAATTATTAAAGTCTTTTATAAACCTCTCTAAAGATGGTAACTCTGAGGTGAGTCTAGCACAGTTTCATGGCAGCCAGTGGATCTGTATTTAACATGCCTGGTGTAAATTGTATTCTGGAGACTCTCTGGTAATGTTTTAAGAGCAGGAAATTCCAGTCTGGCTGCACTGGCTTAATACAGGGGAAAAAAGGGCAGAGCAAGCCCCTGCTCCTGTATCCGTTGTGGTGATGAACTCTACAAGTCCACTGGGCTTGTTTGGAGTCCTTGTTTAAAATATATCAGGTGCCTCTTCATTAAGAAACCACAAGTCACAGAACATTGAAAGTAGCTTTTCATATAATGGTCAGTGTAATTGATCTTGTCTTAATTTTTCTTGCTAAATAACTTCTATAGTCACATATTTTATGTATAAGTGAAGCTTGCCTGAATTCCAATCCTTCTATAGTAAAATATGCAAATAAAAATTAATTTATTTTGGTAACAAAGTTCTCTGAAAAAAAAAATCCCAAATCATATGCAAGATCTCATGATTCCCCTTGATGATATCTGATGCAAAAATATATTCAGTGCTGTTACCTGGAGCTATCTGCAGTCAGCTCTGTATCCCACTCCATTTCCAATGTGACAGAACACGGAATTCTCCAGTGTCTCTGATCCAGCAGATGTTTCAGGTGACAGACAGAAATTTGGGAAGCTCTGAGTGCAGCCTGCAGAGCCTGTGGGCAGAGCTCCCAGGAATGGGATGGACTCCCAGGAACAGGATGGGCTCCCAGGAATGGGATGGGCTCCCAGGCACAGGATGGGCTCCCAGGTATGGGATGGGCTCCCAGGCATGGGATGGGCTCCCAGGAATGGGATGGGCTCCCAGGAATGGGATGGGCTCCAGTTCTGGACTGGCCACAAGTGAATGGGAGAGAAACCCTTGCTGGACACTTCACACCACGAAGTGTGAAGTTAAGCCCTTTGTCATAACCCTAGGCAGAAGCATTGTATGGAATGAAGTTTGGTTACTTCCCATGTGGTAGAGAAATGGTGAGTATGGATCTGTGTTGCTCCATCCACAAAACCAGCCAGAGAAAGGAACTGGAGATCACAGTGCAGGTCTGGCAGCTGCTTACAAGGCTGTCTGTGGTTCTGCTGCTTCCTCTCAGAATGTTCACAACGTTCAGGAGGGCTAAGCAGCACCTCAGCCTCTGCGAGTCAAAGGTGTTTCTGTAAAGCTGAAAGGCAAGGGCCAGTAGCAGCACTTAGCCCTGAGAACATCCACTCCTCAACAGAGCCCGTTAGATTGTGTTTGCACTGTGATGTGAAACAGAATTCCATGGACAAAGCTGGGAGACTCCATGTCCCCCAGCCTCACAGGGGATGGTGAGCCCATCAGTAAATGGGGATCAAAACCCTGTGTTGTGTTTAAAAAGCAAGGAGTTATTGCTGATGGGCAGGATGGTTTCACACTTGGGCCCAGGCTAAAGCAAGATTCCTCCTGAACATCTGGAGATTGGCCTGGGTCTGCATCTGAGACTGTGGCTGAATTTAAATTACAGGATGGCTATCTCAGACCTGATAAAAAGCTTGGGCTGGAACTAACAAGATTTATACACTGACACCACAAGCATATCCTGAAGTGCTGCTGCAGTACAAATAATGCATCACAATAATTAATCAGTTCAGACAACATGAGATAATGATTTTAAATCATTGATATCTCATTCTATGTTTTTCCCTTAGCTTAGGAATCAGCATTCATGACAGCAGGCTCTCTTATTTTGATTTCCTGAGAGCAATTGAGGATGGCAGAGCATCTGAATACCAGCAGAAACAAAAGCAGGCTGCACCACCTGCAAGCTTTGCAGAGCTCAGCTTAGAACAAACCCTAATAAAGATAAAGGAAACAGTTACATTTGGATTTGTTGTATAAGGTAAGTTTCATCTTATTTAATGTCTATTTTTTTCTGCCTGGCTGGGTACTACCCCAAAGGCTTCAAAACTTTTGTGCTATTGAGTGGTACCAACAACCTTGGCCTATGTAGAAAATACCATCTTCTGACAACTGCAGGCTTCTGAATTGATTGTATTCTGGTAATTCCACAAAGCAGACATATCAAATCAAGCCTAGAGGTTTTGTGACAGTAAGATTTGGAAAGGAAAAGCAAACAGCAAATTATCAGGGCCTTTCTCTCTCCCAAGAAAACCCCTTTCCCCCTCCAGCTTTCTGTAAATTGTGTCCCAAGCCTGTAAATATCACATCTTCCAAACAGCTCTGTTGAATTTTCTAAGCTGAGACTTGTTATAACTAGATATAATGTGCTACTGCAGACAGGCATTATGATTTTATCAGGTAAAAGTAGCGTGTAGCAACAGAGAATAGACATCTGATCAGATGTGAGCACATTATAGTGTTGCAGAAGTTATCACCTGTCACCTGGGGCTCTGCAAGTATCTGCATTTATGCTCTGGGCCACTTCTGGTTCTGACACAGATGGATAAGATGTATTAGCTGTCAAGTAGCATGTTTCCTGGTTTCCTCACCTTTAAAACAAAAACAATAAAAAATAACCACTCCTCCCTAGAATTTGGAGAGCCCTGAATGAAACAAAAAAGCTCTATGCTAAGTAGTCTTAGACGATTGTGGCGCAGTCTACTGAAATGCAGCAGCCTCTAGAGGAAATAGCTCTTCGTGCCACAGCAAGATTGTTATCAAGCATGGGAAAGAATAATCAAAAAAACCTTGAAGAAAACATTGCCATCACAAAGAACTCCAGAGCTGTGTCATCTGCACCTGCAGTTTCAGGCCCAGTTTAAGCTCATGTTTAATTTAGAGGCAGACCCTGTATCACCAGCAATGTGGTCCTGCCTTCTGCCTTGGTCAAAACCAGCATTTTCCTTCTGCCCCTATGACCTGGCAAAGGAACATCAAGGTCATATAAGCCTGACCAGCTGTGTGTGGCCACGGGAGACCTGCTGCCTGCACAGGGGAGAGGAAGGGAACAGTCCCTGGGGAGGATAATGGGGATAGAAATTCCTGCCATCAATGGTTTTGTTTCTGAAACCTCAGTCTGTACAGTCAGAAACAACACAGGTTTCAACAAACACACTGCTAGTGATGTCCCTGGAACCAGAACCCAAAGAAAAGAGCTCCACAGAGATGCTGCTGCTTTACAGAAACTCTTCTCACACTATCTGGAGACTCCTGGAATGTTTGTCCCAAACTTACTGGAGTCCCATTACCCCAGCTTTGATCCACAACAAACTGACCCACAGCTTTTCTAGACTTTGGTATTTCTGCCACTCTCTTGAACTGCTCTCTCAAAATTTCTGCTGCTGCAGCTCTTCCCTAAACTGTTTCCCCTGGGAAACCTTTGGAAAACTCCCACAAGGAATAGGCTGGGAATTTTGTGTAAGGGAGGATGATAAGAAAGCAAGCCTTCTGGGTGAACTGAAGTTAATGAGGATGAAAGGCTATTGAGTCCTTTAGAGGGCAGAAAATGAACTTGCCTCACCAAGAGCCATGGCGTGGGGGACAAAAGGCAAATTGAATATGCTCAGGTGAGTTTAATAAAAAGGAATTTTAATGTCAGTTACTTAAGGCAGCCCTTTAATACTTTTGTTTGTTTCATCTCTTGTCTTAAGCACTACCTTTTCTGAAATGTTTGGATACTTGCTGTAACACTTTTTAGCTTTTACTGCAGGTTGTTGTTTATTTCCATACTTATATTTACACATGTCACAAAACCACAAACTATTTTTCTCTCATTTCAACAATTGCAGATTATTTTTAAAATAAAAGAAAGATTCAAGTTAAATGTGTTTCTGAGAAATGTGTTTCATTTCTTCATGTAAAAAACACCTGCAATTAAAAGGCATATGGATCTCAGGTGTTTCCACGTGAACTGCTACACTGCTACTAAAAAAACCTGCTCTTTTGGAGTGTCTAGGTTTGCTTGAATAATTTGAATTCTTGCTTCTCATCCATTTTCTGTGTTGGAGGAAGATGACAGTGGAGTAAGTAAGCACTGAATTTTTTGGCAAGTAGGTGGCCTTTTTGCCTCTAAATGATGAAACAAACAATTCAGGCACCTTCTCAAGAACCTCAGCTTTTGTGAGTATTTCACAGTACATTGGAAAGTGTCCTGAGAAATATAAACCACCTCAGACATCAGAAGAGCCACCAAGCTATATTTCTTTAAAAGTTGGGATTGGATGTATTAGCAATGACTGACTAAGCATGTGATTCACATATATTCACATGTTTTCAATAAGTCACATATATTTCTGTTGACTTCTCTTTAACTCCATAAAGCCCTTAGCCTCTTTCAAATTGCTATTAAAAGTTAAGTTGTGCACTCACTTAGATTTTGGTCTGGACATGCAGCAAGCTGGAAGCATGACCATGGTTGCAGCCAGATGGCCCCACATGGGTGATGCAGGACATGGGCTGCCCAAAGATGCCAAATGATCCCTGATGGACTGACAGGAGTGTACAGAAGAATGAGTGGACTGGGAATCCCACCAGGTTCTTGGTGCCAAACTAGAATAGCAGAGTAGATATAGCAGGAAGTTCAAATACAGATATTAGTCAAGTACAGAGAAAACCTTGACTGCAGTCACGGACAGGGTCTTCTGATGTTCTGAATATGAGAGCTGCAACAACTCAAATTAAACCAGACTTGCTATTTCTCTGTGCAGAGGTCAGTGCCAACAGTGTCTCACTTGCTACAGATTGCAGGAGCAGATCCCTCAGTTCATAATCCTGTCCTGTTATCAGTGCAGCCATCCTTACCATGTTTGCAAATAACAGGAACATTATCATATGTGCAAACCAAAGAAGTCTTTGTCCTGTTAATTTTCACAGTCCTTTCTTCTGGTTTCTCCCCTCTCAGCCTGTCTTTCCCTGCAGGAAGCAGGTGTGAGTAGATCTGAGTGTTCAGGAGTCCAAATGATGTTTCCTTACAGCTCATTTCTGAGCCTGGCTAAGGATGAGAAGTTTGGTTACTAGAAAAGAGTATTAACTTGCAGCTTATGTCCTAAGAAAAGAACCATGTTTCATTTTTGAAAGTACATGCTCGAAGCACAAATAAAATGAGAAAAAAACAATAATCATCATCCAATGGCAAACTGTACCTCTCTATTGCCATGGCAATACTGGAATGTTGTGCTAAACAGAGCTATACAGCGATTAAACCTGTCAAAAGAAGAAGCTGGAAAACCAATGAGACCTGTCTCAGCCTCTTCAAATCCTGAGGTAAAGTCTCCCAGTTATCAAAATTACAGGGCTTGAGTGATGCACAAGAGAAGGAAGAGGAAGGACCACAGTCTTCAAATGAAGGAAAGTCCATAAACAGCTCCAAAAGTTTGCAGTGTGTTTGTAATATTTTACAGGCATTTGTAGCTGGTTAGAGACTTTGTGTGTCAGTCGCCAATAGGCAATTTTACCAAACTGCTTATTGTAAGTGTAGCTTTACTAAAATTTTTATAAGGTTGCTTAAATGTATTTTATTCTCTGTAAATTCAGCATTAATATTTATAGCAGTGCAACTGTTACTTTGTCCATTATAATAGTTGTTTAAAAATAGTTGGAGACTTAAAAATATTTGTGTTTTCAGCTTATTGAAATTAAAGTCTTAACAAATAGATTGCATGGTTCTCATGTATGAAACAGTGGGATACTTTCTAAAGGTTTGCAAATGCCACATTTCCCCTTTCTTGCTTTTATGCTGGAATAAATTCAGTAAGTTTCAACTGAGTCATATCAACAGAAAGACCACTTGTATGAACTGCAAGGTGCCTGTATAATTATTGAAAGAATGTATTCTTGTCCTGTAATAATGACTCACCAGCAAGCTCCCAGGCTACCTTTAGAAGAGGCAGCTGCTTTTGTTAGGGCAGGGTTGGCTGCGAGGTGTTCTCCTCCTCCAAGAAGGTGTTGAGCATCCTTGAAACTCATCAGACTTCACAGAACTGTGTGTTTTTACATGAAACCTCTTTCAACAGTCCTCCAAGATCCTCAATACTTTGCATCTCAACTCAGCAATAAAACAAGGTGCCTCCACATCTTTCAAGAGGTACATGGTCCATGACAGGGCTGGAGCTTGAACTGCTTTTTAAAATACTGTGTGTTCGCCTTGAGCAGCTTGTTGGGCTGTTACTGGTAGAACGGATAAATCCATCATTGAAATCCAAAATTAGTCTATAAGGGACCATTTTTGAAAGGACAAAGCAAATACAAACCAGGTTTGCAGTGCTGGTTCAGCTTTCCAGGTGCTCTGAAATCTTTTGTTTTCACTTTGGGTTCAAACCAACATTTCCTACCCATACCTTTACAATTTCATCCCGCTCTGGTTCACACATATTCCTGGGCTCCTGTGCAGGTTGTGAGAAAAGCCTGCTTGTTAAATTATTCACTTCATCCAAACAGTCTACAATTTTAGCCTGTAAAGTATGTATGTAAATTAATGAGGTATGCAACTCATTCAGGCACATTATGAAAACTGATCATTATGCTATACAATTTGATCACTGAAGTATATTAAAAAGTAACAAGTAAAGTATGCAGCTTGATCATTAAAGTATGGAAAATTTACTGAACTAGTAAAGTATGAGCCTGGCATGACTTTTGTCTCACATGGCACCTCATAAATAAAATCCATAACCACAAAGGAAAACATTCACAAATCCAAAAGCCATACAGGTTGAAGTTGTGGGTTTTTTTTGGTTTTGGTGTGTGTTTTTTTTGGTTTTTTTGTTGTTTTTTTTTTTTTTTTCTTTTTTTTCCTAGAAAACAGCTGAATAAGGAGAGATAAAAAAAATTTGGAAATTATTTCTAAATGTTTCATGTGTCACTTGGATCCTCTGATGGCTTTGACATATGTTGATGAGCTTTACATTATGATTAACTCTCTAGCATAGATGTTACAGCATCTGTGTATGAGCAGGATGCCCACTGAAATACATCAATGTAGAGCTGTAAGGCTGTGCTGTACAAAAATAGAATTAAAGAAACATAAAACTTTTTAAGCAGTGTGATTGCAGCTCAATATTCCAGTAGGAAAGAATCATGGTTAATGATATTTGGCTGGGATGTTGCCAGCTAACTGCAGAGGAGCTGAGGGGGGAGACAGACAGGGCACTGGCTTAGGTGAGATTCCATGAACCACCAGTGACTCTCTAGGAATATTTGTAAAAACCCAACTCCTGGAGTTATGAACACATATTTTTCTAGGCTGGCCTGCCAGTCCTGTGATTAGTAAAGCCTGAGTGGAGATCTTCTGCTTTGGAACAAGTGGCCAGTGCTGTCAGAACTAATGAAAGCTGCCGTCGGGATTCAGGCTTCCCTGGGAACAGAATGTCCTTCTCCACTGTGAGCTGTGCCTGAGGTGGAAGCAGAAGAAGTAAAGTGTTAAAAGCACTAATTCAGGGCATGCTGGTCAGGCCTAAAACAGCAAGGTGTTCATCCAGGATCAGCACAGTGCCTGGAGAGGGGAATGTATGGGGAAAGGATGGATTATGATCAAGGCCAGACAATTCAGTGTTTAACATTCCGGAGCTGAGGCTGCTGAGTGATTTGCTGAAAGTGGAGTAAACCTTCTTCTGTCAAGTCCAGCAGTGAGCAGAGAGAGGCCAGGTCAGGTTGAGATGACTGGCAGAAGTGACAGATTACCATTCCTGCCTGTTCAAGGGCAGAAACTGAGATAACCAGGGGGTTGTTGACACTTGTGTCTTTCAGTTGACAAAGGGAATTACTGGAATGAATGGAAACAGATTAAGCAATGTTTTTGAATTTTTTAAAAGTCTTTTCATCTAAAATGATGACATTTTGAAATCAGATTGAATTCCAAGACTTTGAAGAGAAATTTGCAGAATATTTCAATATCAAATCAGGCATTTGGCTTAGCTTCATCCTGAACTTTCTGTTTCCACACTACATTCTCTATTTTTGTTCATGTTTAGCTTCCTGTTCTGAGTTTCTCTGCAGTCTGTCTCATGCTGCCAAGTGCCTTCTTCAGCAGCTGAGTGCCTTTTGTTTACAGCCAACGCCATCTAATCAACCTGCCCACTAAACTGCAGGCTTGTCTGTTCACCCTTATTGCCCTTCCTGCTTCTCCTTGGACTGGTACCTGTGAGAGGATTCCTCCTGTGTAGTAAGTTTGCATCTCTGCTTGAAGTCTGGCACTGTGAGAACTGTACCTCCAGGTCCAAGGACTGAAGTTCCTGCTATTCCTAAACCAGCAGAGAGGACAGCACTGACACACCAGCTCCACAAAGGGAGAGAGGCTGTGCTGTGACTCCCCAAACGCCCATTTACCTGCAAGGGATGAAATGCAGAGTGCAACTCTACACTGAATTTGTGGAGCTCAAAACACCCTGCAATGGAGAAGTGACATCCATAGTCTTTCCACTACCTTACTTCCTAAATACAGATACTATTCTAGCCCTTCATTCAGATGTGGGCACCTGAAGTTGATTTTGCTGATCTGTTCTACTGTGAAATTGCAATAGGAATACGTAAAAACCTCACTGTGGCTTCTATTTCTTTACCCTCTTCTATATGTACTTAATATTTCATAGTTATTTAATACAATAGTTATTTTAATTTCATTTAGAAGAATGTGGGGTTTTTTTCCCAGGCAAGACAAGAGGCATGTTAGCCACCTTTGGCTCTTTGTGTCAAATCATTTTGTCAAACCATAATATTTTACATATTCCAAAACCCTCCCAAGAATATTGTATCCTGCATGTGTGACCTCAAATCATCAATCTGTGTGTTGCAAAGATTTGGTGAAAAGGAAAATGGTCCATTACAGAGTGACCCTCAATGGAGTTTTCATCATTTGGTTGTAGCTGGGTTTATTATTGCAAGCTCCTGTGGCACAGCAGCTATCAAATCCTCAACAGGTGTAAATCAGCACTCAGGTTAATGGAGCCAGACTGATCACTGCCAGATGAGGGTACAGCTCTACATGCAACACAAGCTTCTCTACAGTGCTGAGACTCTGAGAGGAGCCTCAGAGGTTGGCTGGGGAATTACTGGTTATATGAACATGAGAAGAAAATACATTTCCACCCCAATCTATGCTCAGGCAACTAAGCCTTCTGCTTCCACACATCTTTAGGGAAGAGCATTTATACAAAATAACTTGCAGATACATGCTCTGAGGCCAAAGGAGGACCCATGGGCTAAGCTCAGAAGCCTCTAAATCTGTGTGAGCTGTCAAAAGGGTGATTTTTTCTGGCTAAGGTCATTCTCACATACGAAGAGGAAAATGAGTTTTATTTCAGGGGAAGATACAAGGGCCTTCTTATGTAAGCTGTTTCCCAAGGTCTTTGCTTTCTGAAGTTTTCCAGGAAGGGAAGGTCAGACTTGTGGCAGGGCAATGCAATTTTGGACAGGTCCAGAAAATTTCTAATTTATCTTGCAGGGCAATGCAATTTTGGACTAGTCCAGAAAATTTCTAATTTATCTTGATGTACTGATTTACTAACTAATTAAGAATTCCTCTCAACTGAAAAATCTTCCAGAAACAGGAAGGAGCTGCAGAAATGGAGCTTCACTGAGCAGGTGTGGGTGGTGGAACCTTATTTTATTACTAATCAGCACAGTTATGCCATTTATAGAAAAGGACATGAGGCTGTGCAAGGAACTTTCTAAAGAAGAAAAATACAGCCCCATTTTGAACAGTAAGTGAGCTACCTAAGGTGGCTCATAAGAAAATCCATGGCCCTGGATTCTGAAGAGATAAACACACAGAGCTTGCTGGGGTGAATTGGGCATGTGGCAGTGAATAGCCAAAAATCACTAGAAGCAGAATAGCCCCTTTTCTATCCTGTGGAAATTCCACTATATTTGTCCTGTAAACGCTGCTGGGGCAAACACTGCACAGCCCTGAAGCAGCTCATCCCTGCTGCTCCCTTTCATCTATGAGCTGAAAGTCATGCACAGAAACCCACACTGTCTCCAAGGTCAGTTTCAAATGCAGAAATGCCACTTAAGTATCCTGGTGCCCTGTCCAGAGTCTGAGATTTTCATCTCTAGCTCCACTATTTCAGCTAAAGGTGATTATTTTAGTTCACAGATGATGTAGTCAGGGATATACTCTGAATGTACGTAGTACAGGAATTTTCAATCCATGGTTTGCAAGAACAAGGGATTTATTTTTTTTATTGGCTCTCCAACTATATTAAGACCAAAGTGCGCTAGGTCTACTGAAATAAACAAAAAGTTCTTGTGATAAAATGAATTAGGAAAGCCTGCACTTACAAAATATGTGTCTTTAAAAGAGTACAGAAGTAACACTTTCCCCAAGACTTCATCAGAAGAATTAAAAGTAACAGTACAGTGCTTTTTTAGCTGCAGCAATGTCAGGCAGGGTGGAGGTGCACTGCCATCTTCATTTCTATGGCACAGTCCAGTTGTGCATCTGTATGCATGATTCCACTTCTGTTTTTTCTCTTCACAATCCAACCATGATGCCTGCCCCACACATGTCTTCTCTAAAATAATACTGAAAAAGTGATTTTTTTCAGTAATACTGAAAAGTGGTATTTGTATCTCAAGATAGAGGAGGTTTTTTCTGATTAGGAAGCAGGTTTCTTGCAGTTCTGTAAGAAACATATTTTCTTTTCCATCCAGTTATAATGATCATGTGAGATGTGACAAGGAAACAGGAGCGCAGGACCAAAAGCCATCTGTTTCTTCTTTGGTATTTCATATTGCATGGAGCAAGAAGGTGGCAAAGATTCTGTGTTTCAGCATGGGGATATAAAATGCAATCGTAATATTTAACATGTGGTAAAGAAATAGCTTTGAACCAAAAAGACTTTTTTTGTTGTTGTTGTTGCTGTTTTTACCAGGACCTCTTACCACAGCTATAGTAAAACTGGCTGCTACTTGTGTTTGTGAAAACTTTGCTTTCAAGATATTTTACATATTTAGTTTAGACAGTGCAGTGGGTGGAAAGTCAGCTTTCATTCCCAAAAATAAGCAGCTTCTTCTTCAAAATTCTGATAGTGTTTTTTAAAATGGTTATTATTCTTATTCTTTGATATCGTGCCATTCCTGAGACTTATTTTATAAGTAAAACTTGGTTTCATTTTAAAAAACTGAAATTGCTAATTCTGGAAGTTGAATGCAAATGTTGGACAGATTTCATTGATATTTAACTTTATGAAGTGTAGCCCTTTGCATGCAGTTAGATTTTTGACTTTTTCAGGTGTGTCCATATCACAGCCTAGCAGTGCTTTACTCTGCAGTTTGTTACAACCAACTGCCTTTTTCTTATTTATTTTTGCCTGCCATATGACCTTCTCCTGTGTTTACACAAAGTGTGCATTTCCACCCTGCAGAATTCATAATGGGAATTCAATCAGTAATAAGCTCCAGTGGCAGGTTTTAAAAGCCATACACCAGTGTTAGATTTGAAAAACAGGGGCTGGTGAGAATCTAGTGTTGGCATTAACACAATTTCCTCCACCCCTTCTCACACATTCTGTACCTTTGCAGCCTTCAGCTGCATCATTTGGCTGCACTAACCCTACTGTGGATGACCAGATTAAAAAGTACCGCCCTAAATATACCTGAACTTAGAAAGGAAAAGGACATAATTGCCCTCTCTTTCATCTCAGGACTGAAGTGCCTTTTCAATCAAAGAGATTTCTACTGCTTGCTAAAGACTATTCAGATGAGAAGAATACATTTGGGATTTTTTTGGGCTAGTTAGCACTCACTTCCCTTTTTTCTGCACTAACAGAATAACCCTCTTTGTAAGATCACCGGATTTTTAGACCTATTTTTTTAGTTTAGGTCAGTCTTGGAATCCTGTGCTTTTGTTGGCCTGTCACCAGACTTATAGTCTATTTTTTTCCCCCTTAACTACTTGCATAGCCCCTTTTCTCTTTTGTGGTGCAAGCCAGAATTCGTGGAAGCAGGTTTTACTGCCTGAGGGATCTCAGAGGCCGCCTTCTCCATGGATATTTCCCTCTTCAACTGGCTAAATGCCACACCAACAATTTATAATTTATTCAGTGGATCCATTAGTGATTCTCTGTGTATGTTTCTTGTCTAGACTGAGGAAGGGTAAAAAGTCATTCTGCCTAAATCTGCTTGGGAGCTGTCAGGGAGAGCCATCTTCTCACAGACACCAGAAATACTGACTGCTGGTTTTAACACAGTTGCACAAGAGTTTCAAGATATTTAATCTTCAAAAGATAATACAGTAACAAAAAAGAGGAGTTCTGGGATGCATGTAACTGACATTTCCAGTGGCTGACTGAAGAACAAGTAAGAAAACTATATTATTTTGTCTTGTTAATTTAAGTGTACAACTGGGTAAATTGTCTGTGGCTAGAGACATGTGTTTGCATACTCCTGTGTGTAGGCAAGCAGTTTAAAAATTTGGATAAAATGAAAATGTTTTCAGACTTTCATTCCATGAACATTTGTTGCTGCATTTGTGTGAGATTACTTTTTCCTTATCTCTGAGTATGGTTATGAACTATGATAATTGCGGGGTTTCTGAAGCAAAGTCACAGAGATGCTATTGCTAACAGTAAAGGTGTAAATTTAAAGCACAGTAGTTCTCTTTCTCTAGCTCTTTATCTATGTATTTTCTATCTTAAAAGTTTCCTTTTTTTCAATTTAAATTAATCCATTCCCAGTTGATGGAGGAAAAAAGCCTGGGATAAAAAGTATTTCTGTGGGAGCTAATGCAAATTCTTTTTTCCCAATAGCTATTTTGTCCTGCCCTCCTTGGACAAAGAAAGGGGCAAGCATTTGACACTTCCTGGCCATCTCTCAGTTACTTTTCCTGGTTAAAGATTCCACCAGATTACCATTAATAGTTCACTTAACCTTAAAATTAGCATGAGTTGCTGAAGTCAGGGCAGCACAAACCATCTGATTAGCCCAGTGTTAATCTCAGGGGAACCCTGAGAGGCCAGTTTGTTTTAAGAGCTTAAAATGGAAAAAAGTTTGTATATCTTTGCCACTGTTGGTTCAACATGACTTTTTTCCTTCCCTCAAGACTAAGATGAAACGGAGGGAACCTTGACTAAAAGATTTCTGATTTTATTTAAAATCACTCTCACCTTCCTGCCCATGAATGCATCAGGGCCTTCGGGAAGCGAAGTGAAGGACAAGACACAGAGCCTTCAGACTTGTACACATGACTACAAAACACTGCTCTGGCACTTTGCTCATTGCAGATACACCCTCTGAGCTCTTCTTCCAACATTTTGGACTACAAATGGCAGGCAGTAGTGGGGCCTGCTTTGTAATTACAGCAGCGTGGTTGCAGGGTCTGCCATGTTGTCAGGCAGTGCTATGGAGGTGTAACATTGCAGATGGAAGCATTGGAAAAAACCTAAAAATATTTTCCTTTTCCCCCTTGAAAACAGGATAAAACCCTACTAAAACAGCCTGTGTGCTCTCATCCTAATAGCCATACTTCTGGTGAGATACCTAGTGCAAGTGCTGAACTGAACCTGAAGCCTCAACATCAGGTGAAAGCAAAAGTGGCAGCAAGGTCCTATTCTCTGCTCCTCCCTCTGAAACAGAAATGGGCTTAAGGCTGACCGTGGCTGAGGCAGGAGAACAAACACCTCCCTGAGCTGTAGAAAATCTCTTGGTTTCTTTCTCTTTTGCAAGCAGTGAGGCAGCTGAAGAGTCCTCCAGGCTAGATCTTGTCTACTTTACACTCAAGAAGAAGCGAAAGGACACAGGAGCTATTTTATACTTAAAAGAACCTCAGACAAGTGAAGAAAAAATCTTGATAGAAACTGTCATCCATAATAGTAACTAGAGGCAGGCCTGAGGAGCCTCATTTATATAAGCACCAGCCTCTGTGTAAGTGAGATTCAAGCCCTGTATTTCCAGAGATATTTTGATTTTGACAGGCCCCTCAAAGATATGCCTACATAAATCTATATGAAGATACCCCAGGAGAGCCTTCCAATCTGGGTAGAGGTTTTGCCACTGCTAATCCAAAGCTCTGCCATTCTGACTGTTGTCATTGCTCAGAGTTGTTACAGAAGCTTTTCTGACAGTCGTAGTCTGGGTGCCTTCACCGACAATACCTCCTTTCAGCCTTTCCTGGATGATGGCCACTTACTGTTTGCCATTAGCAAGGCTCAGCTGGAGTCTGTCTCAAGTACTAGATGAAGAACTTCTTGCTGAAGTTTGGCTTCTTGGTCTTCTGAATTTGATACTGTGACCTTTTTAATGAAAGGCTAAGTAAGTAAGATGGTAAACAAGTGCTTCAAGTGAGGTGTTGATTAATATCTCACCTAATGACATCCCCTTTTTCCACAGGCACTTTTCTTCTCTCTCCTTGAACTCCCCTGACTTGCTTGAACTGTCTGCAATCCCTCAAATGGCTAAACTTCACTGAGTGTTGAAATGGTATCCAACTGTAGCTAACCCAGTTCATTGGGGTATTGTTGTATTTAATTGAAGCTTGTAATACACTTTGAGGTCCTGTATGAAGTGTGAAGTGCAATGACAAGCGCAAAATAGAATTGTTTATAATTCATAATGTGGTAGCAGCCAGGCCAATGGGGGAAAGTTGAAAGGAAATTCAGAATGTATCCTTTGCCCTTTGAAGTCTGACTGCAGCTTGGCACATGCATCAAAGAGGTGACTAGTTTCCTTTAGGGTTTAAGTCTTTGCCAGAAAAGATCAAATCAAAGGCAATCTGAGGTTCCCAATTAGATCTATATTAAAAATCAATAATGAGACCCTAAAAAGCAATACTGCTAACTCTTGGAACAGTCATGAACTGAGTGCAATTCATTTAAGGGCAGGCTGTGATAATCTTTGATTTGATGAGTAGCTTATATCACGAGTCCCATTTTACTCCATACTTATGGAATAAAGCTCTGCTCAGTGGCAAATCAGCTCAGCTTCAGCCTTATAGTTCCACACATAGCTCAGAAGGTGCCAGGCCAGCAGGAACAAGAGTGCCAGCTCTTCTGTAGAGATAAGGTTGTTTGGCATACACTAAATATGATCCTAAAGACTGTGTTCCTATTTTCTATTTTTTTCTTTTTTTTTTTTTTTTCCCTCTGAGTGAAATAATTTGTTGGAGTAAAAACAATAACTGAGGAATTTTAATGGCCTTCTGATATGGTGGCATCACTCAGGTGCACCCCATAGCATGAGAAATTCCTCTCAATTGTACTTAGCCAGGATGCAAGTGCAGCATGAATTTGATTTACATCTCATGTTGAAGTATTCTTCTATACTGCAGCTTTATCCCTATGTCTAATCATGAGGTTTAAACAGCACACTAAAGGCCCAATTCAATTAAAAATGTCCTGGATTTTCCTTTTTTTCCTTATTCTCCCAGTTTTGTGCAAGCTTTGGCAGATAAACTGTAATTTTTTTTGTAAGATGGACCCTAGGTTGTTATTCTATTTCAAAGGACCCTCTCCCTTTCTTTTTGATATGTTTTCTAATATCCTTTGGACACAAAATTTGTGCTTTCAAACATAATCAGGTTTCTGAGAGCAAAAAAAACCCAACCCTAAATTAGAAAGACCTAATAGCTGCAAAAGCAGCATTAAAAATACAGGCAGCTTATCTGTGATCATCTAAAAAAGCTGGACAGGATTGGCAGATGAGGTTTTCCAGTAGGTGTTTTTGGTGGCCTGTCCTAAAACATTCTGCTGGATTTCCCCACTTTCTGGTGGATGCTAAATTACATCTGTTAGTCCCTGAGAGTCTAAGAGATAGACTTGCCATGAAGACCATGAGAGAGGTGAGAGGATTAGGAATGTAGTAGTTTTGTTTCATTTTGGCATCAGTAGTTATAGATCCTATCAAAAATGCACTTCGGTTCTCTCCACTGCCAAGCTGGCCTCAGCCTAGTGATAGGACTCAGAGAAAAAGGAAAATCATTCCTTTTCCATCCTTTAAATATCCCCCTTGCAGAGTTGCACCCATCTCCTTTAGCACAACCAAACCTGCAACAGAAAAAATACAATATTTAGAATTTTTCATTGCCTGGAACATGCTTGAGTTTTCTGACTACTTCTACATGGAAATGTTTAGCTACTGAAAAAGAAATAACAGATTGAGCAAATTAAAGATGCAAACAAATTGTCAGGGTTGGTAAATCTAAACATTGGCCCATTGTGAGCTCAATTATTGCATTAACTATAGGTTCTTTCTTAGAGAAACCCAGACAATTAGCTGCACACATCCTTTGTGATTTGATCCAATTTTCAGAGAAAGCAACAGAAAACTCCTTGTTGCTATTTGTAAATGCTAGACTGGGCAATATGAGACAACGGGAAGAGAACTTAAGTGCCCCAAAAACTTGGGGCTGCTGGAAAGATGCCAGCCAGCCTGAACCTTGATCATGGTGAATGTACCTGCAGCATTCATTCCATGGAAATGTTTGTGAGACCTCAGCAAGCCTGCACCAGTGAAACCCTCCAGGCAGCACTGGGAAATCTCACTAAAAAAGAGATTATGTGTTGGATCTAACATAGCCAACACATAGCATGTGTGCATATATTGTAGGTTTCTGGGCTGAGGTTTTGCTGCTACCTCTCCCCTGGTCCTGCTGAGGCAGGAATGAAGGACATGGAGTTTCAGGATCCTCCCAAGCTACTCCTTCTGTGGCTCTGCACAGGATCACTGCAGAACCACTGAGTCCTCCTGGTGACAAACCAGCCCTCTCACAATTCAGTGACTTAGCACTGGTTTGTGTTTGGTCTGAGATGGTATTTCAGTGCTTTTTGTGAACATGGTATCTGTTGTTTAATAGCAAAGAGCTCGGAAAAACTATGATGATTTACAGATTAAGCCAAAATAATAAAACATGGTCACGGCCCATTAAATGAATACTGTCATTTTGAACACACTACAGTACCCTTTTCTTACCTAGAGTTTTTCAGACCAAATGTAAATCAGACTTAGAAGTGACTCCAGTGATTGTAAGGTCCCAATCAACTTGCTTAATGAGACTTTGGAAAGGACTTACAATGGTTCACATACTCTGAGCTGGACACACAGGAGAATAATTTTCTGCTGTACTAACAGGGCATTTCATTACCTGTTTCTGTAGTCACTTTATGCAAGGAGTTCGCTTCCTTTTTTTAATCCCATGATAGTAATGGTTTAGTATTTATTTGGTGAATCCTTCAATTGGAACATTTAACTGCTTGGGATCGTGCTCTGTGTATCAAAGTTACATAGTAAATTTGCCATATTTGTAAAAATTTGGGAAAACACAAGGGCTAATGGTTTAAGAGCTTTTGTTGAAATAAAAAGCGAACTAGAAATAAAAAGTGCATGGAGTGTTTATTAGGATGGCCCCAGCTTTCAGCAAGTTTTGACTCTGCTGCACTGTAAGGAAAGCCCAGAGGAGGTTCTCACTTGCACTGCTGCTGGTGGTCACTAAAAACCAGCAGCCAGGACAGGTCAGGTCACATTGTGCCCTTGCAGCTCTCCCTGCCCCACATTTCTGCTCCCCAAGCTGTGAAGAAGAGGCAGAGGAGCCCCAGCACAGCAGCCACACACAAGCTGTTCCCCTCTGCCCACAGAACTGCTCCAGGGGAGAGGAGATCAGAAGAGACACAGAAATCTGGCTCTTGTGGCCCAGAAAGGAAGGCATCAGTAATAGCATCCCAATCGAGTTATGTAGTAGGAACAGTGCCAAATTCCAAATCTGCTCATTCAGCGAGCATGCTACATTTTTAGGCTGTTTCTGACTGTGCCTAATTAGTTTAGATACGGTTAGTAGCAGTGTTTTATAGAGAAATTACATTACCAAACTGTTTTTAGATGTAGAATGAACATATTGCTATGAAGGTATGAAGAAAGCATCATTAGGAATTATCAAGTATTCACTACCAGTAGGGAGAGTAAGGTAAAGCCATTAAGTTTTGCCTCAAAGTACCTCATTATCTTACATAAGGTTTCCTTTATACACAAACTCGATACTGTGAAATTCCATCCCAATATTCTGGAGAGGATAAAGCAATAATATTTAAGTCCCTATGCAGCTGTTTCAATTTTTTTTTTAATTTATTCTATTCAGAAAAAAATAATGAAGGTCTCAATCCATGTCTGAGCACCTTTATATAAGGTAATATTCTGAGTTAAATTTCCTCATAGATTTCTCAGTCCTTTCCACCTAAGTATACAGACACACATCAAGAGGAATCATTAAAAGCCCAAGTAAACCCCTTTGCTTTTGGTGGCAGGCACAATTCCTTCTCTTTCTCAAAAGCCTGAGAGAATAAACAGCCTAAGGCTTCATGGAAGCATCCAGACTCTGAGCAATGAAAATAACCCAAGCTGCAGCCACCATAAATTGCTTTCTCCCTCCATTCAGTCTGCAGGGGTACTCAGTACTTTGGGCTGGGAACTGCATTATTTGTGTACCTGCTTATTCCTTTGCCTGTGACAATTCCACTGACATGTGCAGCTGGCACCCAATTACAACAATAAATACCAGGAGAGTGGGGGGAGAAACTGAGATGCAGATGTGTTTTTTAAAGAAAGAAACAGGTGGTAGATCAGATCCAGAGCCTGCTAGAGGATTGGAGTTTGCTGCCTTTGGGAAAAGTCCCTTACTCATCACTCCAGTGTTAAGGTTTTGGAATTAATTTTGCAGTTCAGGGTACAGCGATGTAACAAACTGAGCCAGGTTAAAAGAACAGGTCACAACGTTTCCCAGGGAAAAATAACCTCATGGTCCAGCAGTGAAATCATAGAAAGGTTCAAAAACTGCTAACACAGGAAGAAGTGTAGAAAGAGTTGGGTTTTCTTCTTAAATACCTTACCATTCCCACTGTTGGCTTATGCATTCAGTCATTTTTAAGAAAAACATCCCTCTGAAAAATGAGAGCTGATGAGAATTAAAAGTGACTGAAAAAAGAGTTGAAACGAGGCAAGTGTGACACATGCGAAAACACTGAGCAGAAGTAACACTGACTTCAGAATCAGTTTAAAATAATAAAAAGTTAGGGCTTTGACAGTGATTAAGTAAATATACCATCTGCACTTCCCAAGAATATCAAAATGTTATAGGTTAAAATAATCTTGTGTAAACAGAATCTTGCAATAATTTGTAAACAAGTATTCAGCAGCCAGTCACAGACTAAGGCATTATTACAATCCAGCATCTTTTCATTCTGCATTACAGTTCTGCCCAGTTGTGTTCATGATGCTGTAAGTAAATACCAGTCATTTTCATCCAGCTTTGTTGGCCAAGTCCTGGACCACAAGCCAGTTCAGTCCCAAATGCTGCACTGCTGGACACCAATGAAGAAACTTCTAGATTCTATGATAAAGTTGTATGAAATGTTAAATATTGCAGATTTCAAACAATTCAGTTGCATTTATTAAATAATAGACAGAAAATTATAACTGTCTAATCTAAGCTTCCTGATTGAAATTTTTCATGGTTTTTACTAGGCAAGGGTTTTGTTTCCCCTCCCTTCAGGTACCTTACATCTCAAACAGCAAACGCATCCCCACATATTCTGAATATCAGTGATTCTTCATCTAGATACATGAGACATTTTACTTTTGCTTAACTTTATTAATTCCACAATTTTAATAAACTAAGAATAATAATCACTATCTGTTTAGGAATAATTCTGAGTATTTGCTATTAAATTGCAAGAAAAAAAAAAATTGAGTAGGGCCCTGAACCCATTTAATAGTGTGAGTATTAGGACACCTCCAGATGTGATGATTACCATTTGTGTTTAAAGCAATGGCAATAGCTTTCAAGTCAAGCTCTCTAATGTGACATAAGCTAGGAAAAAAACAAAACAAACAAACAAAAACAAACAAACCAACCCAAAAAACAGTCACAAAGTCAACACTAAATTTTCATGGATCTAGATTAAGAAGCAATCTCTGATTCCAAAATCCCACAGACACGTATGAACCTGCTTTTTGAAAGGATATCCAGTGATTTGTGGCTGTACAGATCACTTTATCTCCTAGGTAACTTAATTTACTGAAACAGGGAAATTAGCTTTCTACTAACTTCTTGTACTAATACTGCTATTTGTGGCTGTTCTATCTGCTAGAGGTAATCACTGATTTCTGATGCAGAGTTTGAACAGGGAAAGGGGCAGACTAATCTGAGTTTACCAGGAAACTAAATACAACCAGCAGCGGTAAACAAGGACACTTTGGGTCACTGGCCAGTTTCCTGGTTTAAATTCCTCAGTATATCCAAACCTCAGAAATTAATGCAATATATCCTTTCATATGAGGGCACTGAGAATATTTTAAACTGCTGAAGTGGTGGAAAATGTACCAGGTGAAATACCTGAAAGATGTCAGGCACATGCACCTGTGTTTTAGCATCAGGTGAACCAGATGAACCCTGTTCCAGCTGCGTTCTCACTTAGGTAGGCTGAGCATTTTTCCTGTGGAAATAAAATGCTAAAATTAAAATTAAAATGAAATTAAAATTACATCATGGGCACTGTGATATATATCTGGGGCTTTGCCCAGTTTGGGTCATTGGATTATTTCTTCTGTTTCTCTGAATGCAGATCGCCCAAGGAGGATAAAGAGGAAGATAGTTCACCTTTTCATCACCTCATATCCAGACAATAATGAAAGTCTTCTAAACAGATAATTTTGTAAATTAGTTTCTCTGCACTCCCACTGCTGCCCACTCCCAGTGGAAAGGGGAAAACCCCCCCTCCATATCCTGGTGTTCTTATGTCCATTCAGGGAGACAGTATCAGCATGGCAAGAGTAAGAGATAACCAAGGAAGGTTTGATTTTCTAATAGTCTGGGAAAAATAAGAGTGACCCTGGATCATCAAGTTATTTTTTAAAGAAATTTTAGTGAGGTAACGTAATGGTTTTACTTCTTTCTCACTCAAAGCATTGGAATAAGTCTTTGTCTCTGTATTTTGTAGGTTCTTCGTGAGTAAAGCACTGACATAACAGAAGGGAAGTTACCCACTATTTTAAAATACTATGATAGAACTTTGTCTTCAAAAATATCTTGTAATTATTTTCTCTGGGCATTTGTACTGTAGGATTTGGCTAAATGCAGGAAACTGTAGATAAAGACAGTGACTGATTTATAATTTCAAACTAATAAATTAATTGAGTAATGGTTTTTTGTATCTATTCATTGGAAAACTCAAAATAGTTTTAAATTCTGACAGTGGTCCTGTGTTGTGGATTAAATCTACACAGTGAGGGAATTAATTTTGCATAATCCATTTATCAAAAAAGAAAAAGACAACAATTAACATTGTCAAAATAATGCTTCCTAAGACGTTTCCAAAAGCAATTCATTTAAGGAAATTATTTTTAAATTTTATGCATTTTATTGCTAACACACTCTTCACTAAAAAGGTTTACAAGATATCCTATTGAATGTTCTCATTTGCCATTTTCCAACTGTATTACTTCTAACACATTTGCCTTCATTATTCAAAAATAGAATCCTATTTCTCAGTGCATCTTTTGCCCTACTTGCAGTGCTATATGTGTATTCTTAAGGACATGTTTATATGGACCAGGCATTGAAATCTGAACAGATGCCAGCTGTGTGTGGATATCACACCTTTCTCGGTGTTACAAATGAGTGGTTAGAGCTGCTTTAAGAAACTATCAAAGGTATGGGCAAAAGCAGGGTTTAGTATGAATTAAATGTGGAAATGTGACTTTACAAAACTCAGTGGCAAGGTCCACTCTCTTATTTACATCCACAGGAAGATCAAATTAAAAGCAAATTGGAAAGATTTGCTAAGGAAGCTCCAAGGAAGCTGGAAATGTGAGAGAATGTCAGGAAAGGATGCAAAGATAAGGGTACAAAAGGGTTTAGAAGCATTTAATCACTTTAACATTGCCAACAATTAAAAATTGTTAACACTTTAACAATTCAGTAGGGTTCACAATAATTATAACAGTGCCTTAGCTAGGAATTTGAGGCAGTAACATTCATACCACACTCAGTACACCACACAGGTAAAACTTATGTGTGCAAAGGCAGCTATCCAAAATTCCTCTTGGGACTGGTGAAAAGCTCACATCAAATACCCCAGAGTTTCCCAAAGGGAAACCACAAGGTTGGACCACAAGGCCAGTGGAGGCATGGGGTGGGGGGATATTCCTGCTGTCAGTAACAATCCTTTGTGCATCACAGGCTTGAGGGTTTGGAGCCCCACAAAGGGTCCCACTCAGAGGGAGGTGCTGGCCCAGCCACTGCAATCCAGGAGAGCTCAGAGGGCCTCACTCAGGACTAAATGCTCTTTATAGGATCTCCAGATGATGGCTTTGGTTACCACTAAGTTTCCACCCTGGCCATATCCCAAGCTGGTAACTCCTGCACTTCTCTTGCCCAAAGTACAGTATCAATGGTAGTATTTCGTTCAGGCTGAAATTCCCAGTGGGAATGTTTCACTCAGGACACAATTTAGGTTAAAAAAAAAAGGGATAATTGCTTATCCTTTGTTTCCAACTTTGGCTGGGCAGCTGATGGTCCCACCTCTGCCATGCAGGAGCTCAGTGAATGCCTCAGGGCTCCTTTGGTTTCCTCAAGGCATCATTCACCAGTTTGGTCAAGGCTTATCAGGATCTTCCCACATCCTAGAACAGGTCCAAAGATAGGGAAGAGAGGGGGACAGACTCACCACAGTCTATTGAATATATAAATATATATATTGATTTATGTACGTATTTCTACAATAAACAATAAATTGCAGGTTAAAACCTCTGGTTAGATTACCAGTTCTAGAAAAAAATCCTCTTTGAATATCTTGTGAAGTACTTAGATCCTGGCAAGGAAAAGAAAAGAAAATTGTTTGACCATTGAACTCTTGTGATAATTAAAGGCTAACACAATCATCAGAGCCTGGTTTCTAGGATTATATCAACAATTAAACACCCACTCTGAAGAACTGCTAGATAAGTATTTCTCTGTCTGGTTCCTAAATCAGTTTTCATCAGAACACTAAAGAGCCCTTGTCAGCTGTGCTGATTTGGTATCTTGCTTCTCCCAAGTAAAACATATGGAGAAGTCAACAGATAGGTGGGGGGGAGGGGGGCAGGGAGGGGTGGAGAGGAATGAGGAAAGGAGCAGGTTGTGGGTGTACAAATACACATAAAAATATATGTCTCAAGTCTTTGGAATGGAAGGGTAGAGGAATATAATTTTGTTTTTCTTATTATTTCTACTGAATAGATTGAAATTTCAATCTAGTGAATGTATGAACCATTGCATGAATCTGAAAGATTCTCAGTGCAGAATACTTTAACACGCAGGGTTTTTTTTTTCTGGGAAAATGCTTCTTTGCAGTTGGAACTTCTCAGGAAATACTGCAAAGATTTTAAGTAAAAAGCTTTGGGGAGGCCTAAGGTTGGATGTTTTATATTCTTTCTGTTTTAGCTTCTAAGATTTATATAATTAGTACTCTACTGCAAAATAAGTACATTTGGAATTGGATGTATTTGGAAAATAAGCATTAAAAAATGCTTGCTAGACTTTTTTCCCCAAATTGATGCCTATCTGTATGTCCCTGAAATTGCTGCTTAGATAGTTGATTACCAGAGGAAACTGAAACTGCTGTTATTTAGGGATGTTCTCCCACACTAGATCATTACAAAAATTCCTAGATCCATTAATAAAAAACAGTTTCTATTATTACTCCATGCAGTTTATATAGTGAATTTATCATTCATATTAATTAAACAATGAATTGATATTTTGATACCTATGATTAACACAAATACCACATGAATTATTTTTACAATGGGGCGTACAAGCAAGGAGAAAAAAATTAACTACTCAAGATTATTGGGTATTACTCCTTGGGTGGGTCTTTTCTTATTTTGCTTTTTGTTTTCCCCAAATCTCCTGTACTTCCTGTTTGATAACTGGGTTTAATTTTGTATCAAATACAGTAAGATTTCCATCCCTGCTCTGGTTTCTGGCATGGGGTGCAGCTACTTGGGGGGATGAGGAGTTTTGTCCCTTACTCTGCCATTTTCAAGCTTCCACCATCTTCAGGACAGGCGATGCAGCAAGAGGATGGATGTCTCCGAGCTTACACACACACACACACACTCTGCCAGAGGATTTTTCATTAGTTCGACTGGCAGGAGTATCAAATCCAACAACTCCAAAGGGATTAAAGAACAATCTTTTCACTGTAAAAACAAATCAAATCACGCTGGGTTTTCTTACTGAGTTCTTGAAGGCAAGGATGTCACTTACCAACTGTTTATACAACCTCGAAAAAATAAACCCCAACAAAAACCCAACAAACTGAATTTCAATTGCCAGTATTTTGAGATAACCAAGGCAATTTTTCATATTAAAATTGCAAACTGCTGGATGCATAAGCTCTGTAATAGAAGAGTTGAGTATTTTTTTGGCAGCTGTTCCTGTTTTCCAAGGGTCAGCCATGCAGCCAGGAGGGGATGGAGAGAACCCCTGTGCTTCCACCCTGAGATTCATACGAGCCATCTTCTACATGGACAACTGGCCTGGGGTCTGCAAGGCTAAAAATAGAGTGTGCTTCAGGAAAAAAAAATCCAACTTCCTCCAAATGCAGTAATTTGATTAAGACATTACTATGTGAAGTGCCTGTATCTCTGTGCAATTACTGTTTTTATCAGAATGATGTGCAGCAGGTCATGAGCAGTAAGGGATGCTCCAAACATGGGAAAATGAAAATAAGATTTTTAAAAAAAGGATCCATTTTCTAAAAACTAATTTTCTTCTGTTTTTGAATTTTCCTAAGCTAAAGGCTGTCATGCAGTGGAAAGAGCATTATTATGCTGTGAAAAGAGTCATAAAGAGAATTTTGTATTATATCAATACTTAAAATATGCAAATATGATATCTTCACAACGCCCCAAAATTATGCTTGGCATGAATTCTTAGCAACAATACAAATATCATCATCTTCAAATAAGCAGGTATAACATGCTGCTCAAATAGCTGTAAAAACAACCTCATCACAGCTCTGGGAGCATCCAGATTTCATCTTTGATGTAGATAGATTTTAAGCAGGAAAGGAAAGAAAGTTGTCTTAAGCATCAGGGTGTATTGAGATGAGCCTTAATGGCATGAGCAACTACATATTTAAAGTGGAAAGGAGACCTGCTGGTGTGAATTTACAGGGCTGTTGTCAGTATAAAAATGGATTTGTAGTGCTGTGCAGGCAGAGCTATGGGGGCTGAGTGCTGTGGCACAGCCTCCTCCTCCCTTCCCAAGTCCCCATTGAAACAAGGTGGCCTCCAGGGCCTCAGGCTAGCTGGAGTCTGTCTTGGTCACTACACTGAAATTGGCTGTGATTTAAAAAAAGGACAGGAGGAAAATAGTAAAACGAGTTCTTACACAGATGTTTCATTGTGGGGTAGATACCCTTTTTCACCTTCTTTCAGTGTAAGTAATTTCACAGGACTTGATCCTGACCTCCTTAAATCAACAACCACTCCTTTGGCTTTGGTAGATTTATGCCAGCATTTGAGATCAGGATCAGATCTCAGCACTCCATTTTCTTTCATTTATTTTTTTTTTTCCTGCAGGTTTTCAAATAAAAAAATAGCAGCTCTTTCTGCTCACTCCAGAGCAAGAGTGGCGGGAGGGTTTTGCCTAAGGAACAATGCATCTTTCTCTGTACACTGTACAGAATTCCCATCTTGTGCATTAGAATAGATGTTGAAACAGTTCTAATTAACATTTTTAATTTGCATTTTAATTGCCTGCCGGGGTGTGAAATGACATGCCTAGGTAAAGGAGCATTTTCTTTAGTTGCAGGGGTTTGCACAGGACCAGTGAGGTTGAAGCACCCTGGCCACTGGTCATTTTGCAGCATTTCCCACAGCTAAGGCAGGGCCTGATCCTAATCACAATCAGTTGAGTTGAAAGAATTCACATGGATGTTTGTTTGCTTGTTTATTGTTAATGAATGGGACTCCCATAATTATTTTCTGTCTAAAGATACACATCAGACCTTGATTTTAAAATTGCCAGTTGCAAATATTCAGTGCAATCACTCAAAGGTTGTTTTGGTGGTTAATTACTCTCTTTGTAAAGTAAGCACCAATACCCATACATATGAATACATACATTTTTAAGATGGTGTCCTTGTCTCAGATATGAATTTGCCTCTGTGCAGCTTCCAGCTGGTGCACCCTGCAGTTACATAAAGGTCACAGCAAAATCAACTTAAACCTCTACTGTTTTCAGCAAGACAGAGTGAACTTCCCAGATTTTCTCCTCTTAGGGCAAGTGTTCTGGCCCTTTCCCCATTTCCACAGGCTTTTCTGGAGTCAATTTCAGCTCCTCGAATTCATGCTCAAGTCAGGGATGCCTGATCTGGGCATTTTCAAATCTCAGCCATAGGGATGTCAAAGGCAGAGGGCCTGCAGCCTCCCCCTGCCAGCTTTGCCTAGTCAACCACTGCATTTTTCTCTTCTGGCACACTTTATGCCAACCAGACACACGTCCAAGGCCTCTTTTTTTAGAGCTCCTCTCTCTGAAGCAAGTCACTCCCTGTCCTTGTGATGAGGGATTCAGGTTTATACATGTCCTTGCTGAAATGTAGGACTAATTTGCTGTGCCTCATTTTCTAAAAAACCCTTGACCAGAGTGCCCCTGTGAGACATCTCATTCAGTATTCCCTGCAGTCCAACACTTGGTTCGTCTTTAAAGCTTCAGTGACATCTTTTGGGGTGGGGGAGGCATGTTTCTTGATCAAGATGTAGCATGTAATTTATGCCAGGGCAGGAACCAGTACCTGGATGACCCTGAAAAACATAGAGCCTCTTCAAGATGATTCCTTATTTAATTACATCCTTTGGCGGGTTTTAATTCATTTATTGTGTGCCATGTTGAAATTATATCATTCCTCTTTCCTCTTCAAAATACCAGACAGAGGTGCCAAGTCATGTGCTTTACAGAAGTCTATTACCAAGTCTATTACCTTAAGACTAATTCATTTGTCATCCAAACTTGTAATCTCATAAAAAGATATCAAATTAGTTTGAGAAGATCCATTTACCTTAAACCCACCTTGATTAGCATTTAATTTTATTAGTCTCTTTTAATTCTTTATTGCTAAAGCCTTGCTCAATCAATCCCATCACAGCTTTTTTTACCCAGGGATCAAAGTCTGGGTAATGCTCTCTAGCTTTGGCCATTCTCTCTCCCTTTTAAAGATATTGGCACAATTTCAGCCTTCTCTGGACTGCTGAGACTTCTCTCATGTCCTAACATGTCCAAACATACATTCATTGTTAGCAGTTCAAAAACACTACCTTCTCAGATACAATTCTGAATTGAGAAGATTGCTAATTGCCATTTTAAATGTCCTTTCAGGACTGCTAGGCTTAGAAGTAACTGTGCAATGTCCCACCACTACCAAAGGTCATTTTGTCTGAATGGCAAAGATACCTTAAAATTCCACCAATTCAATAATACCTTACCTTCCCATTTGCTTTTGTATTCTTATTATTACCGGTTTAAGCCATTGATAGTCCCTTTGTGTGTTTGTTTTATTTGTTCCTTTTTAATACAAATTTCTCCCTTCATTTTTCTTTTTTCCAAATCTATTTGCCCTCCCAACAGGGGTGGGGGAAGGGGGTTGAAACTAATTTGAGTCTTTCTTTATTCTGGGACTGTTCTTCGGCAAACTGGATTAAACAGTTTGCAAATACCATCTCTATTTTCTTGCTTAAAAGTTTTTCCTCCTCACTGGTGTGTTAAGATTTAGCTTTGTGAAATTTCCCTTTTGAAAGACAAAGAGTTTATCTGAAGTGGTTTATCTGCTTATTTTATGTTCACACAGTGGATGTGCCCAAAGTTGTGCTGCTGATACCTCAAGCTGCTTCAGCACCCTCATTCTGTGAACGAGTTCTCCCTGTCCGCCAAGATGAGACATGATGTAGATGTCCCTGCTGGAAGTAGCCTTTCTGTCAGAAAATTGCCATCTGGGGACTTCAGAAATTCTGGCGGACTGAAATTTCCACTTTTTTCTATTCAGAAAAAGCCACCTCACAATGACAAGTGTAGGGTATGCTGCAAACAATATTGATACGTGGTTAAGTAGTAGCCTTCCTCTATAGGGATAAAAGATAAAATTTCCCTTTATGAGAAGGTAGCCCATCAAGTTGATGAAGGGAAACTGGTTGATGTAACCTTTTTGGACCTCAGCAAAGCCTTCAGTGCTGCCTCTCCCAGGAGAGGCAAACTGCCCAGCCACAGCTGGATAAACACATCCTGTGATGGGTGAGCAGCTGGCTCAGGGGTGGGGCACAAAGGGT
>VZUI01089569.1:0-20985 GCA_013401135.1 Cettia cetti
TGTTTCTCAAACAAACTCCGCGCGTCTTCTCTCCCTGGTTCACTCTCAGAATCAGTCTTAAAGATACAGAAACTCAATATACAGCACAAACAGAATCGACGATTGGGGATACAAACATCATAAAGTCACCCTAGGACACCATTCCATGTGGCATTCCAGCCTGGAATCACAGGGATGCTGAGGGATCAGTGGAAGCCATTCCACGTGGCATTCCAGCCTGAACTCACAGGGATCCCGAGGGATCAGTGGAAGGCCCCCTGGCCCCCCTGACTGGGCAGCAGATCCCCCTCCTGTGTGTGCCAGCAGGGCCACCTGCACCAGCTCCATCTGCTCATGGGCACCTCCAGCCTCCACAGATGGACCCAAAACTGCTGCCAGGGCCCTCCTGTGGGGGCTGGGAAACACACCATGCTACAGCTAAGATGGAAAAAAAAAAAGGATAAAACTCTCCTTTTGTTGCAGGAAAAGCTCCAGCAGGGAGTGGATCCTGACTGCTCCTGCCCCCCCCATCCCACCCAGATCAGTGCAGGCGCAGGAGCTGCAGGGACAATGCCTCCATGGGGGATGGAATGAGGATTGGGAAAGCCTCCTGACCCCCTGGGAGTGCCTGCACTGCAGTTTGGGGACGGCCAGTTGAGGTGGCAGCTCTCCAAGGCTGGCACTGCGCTCTCCTTTCAGCACCAGGAGCGCTCAGCTTGCTTGGGATTATCTGGAAAACAAGGAATAAACACTTGCTAATGTCAATAAATCTGCTGGTCTTTTTGAGTCAGTGCTTTAGGAGACTGGCAGAGCTTTTTTCCAGGTTTTGCCACAGTTTTCAGCTTGGATTTGCTTCTCCTTTCTTGTCCAGGAGACCAGAAATCAATGAAGGTAATTTTGAGGTTAAAAATACACAATAAATGGAAAAAAAACCCCAAACACACCTGCACATGTCACACCAGGATATCTGTCACACAGCTCAGCAGAAAGGTCACAGTGACACTGGATTTCAGTGGAGCTCCTGGTGGCTTCCAGGGCTGGGAAGGACATGGGACAAGGGACGTGTGTCCAGGTGTCAGCAGGGGTGAACATCCTGGATCTGTTCCTGAAGGAGACTGGAGCAGGAGCTTGACAGCTGGCAGGGAATGCTCCTCACTGTGGCTCTGTCAGGAGTGATTGATTTCCACAGATCACTTCATTCTTTACGATCTGGCGTTTTCCAATGGAAAACTGTTTGGAGAAAAGTCCTGGCCAGCCTGATTTCAACCCTCCTGGGTTTTGGCTCATTCCTGGCCTTTTTCAATACTTGGTGAACACACAATTTCTGCCTTAATTGCAAGTGTTTGGAATGAAATTTGCCCATAAACCCCTCTAGGACACACATTTCATTATCCCTTTGTCTAGTCAAAAAAACCCCACTGTAAATATTTCTCCGTGAATAAGTGATTGATGTTTCAATCATGTTTGGATTTGCATCCACCTCAGTGTCCTTCCCCTGTGAATATTCCTGGGAGCTGGCTGAGTGATCACAAAATGGAGCTTTGCAGTCTGGAGTGGTTTGGGAACACCTTTCGTGTTTATTCCCCAAGCCCTTTTCCATGGAGAAGCAGCACTGATCCCAGGGTGGAATTGGTGGC
This sequence comes from Cettia cetti, assembly GCA_013401135.1. Lineage (NCBI taxonomy): Eukaryota > Metazoa > Chordata > Aves > Passeriformes > Sylviidae > Cettia > Cettia cetti. The sequence goes on from VZUI01089569.1 coordinate 1,617, forward strand.
CACACCAGAAATGTGAAATGCACAGGAATCTGCAGCCAGGGAAAGCAAATCCCCAAAATCTGGAGGTGTTGAAATCACAGAGCAGGACCCCACACTGGGATCATTCCCTGTGTTCACTGCTCTTTGATATTTATGCAAATAGTGGATTTTCCTCTTTTTTGGGTATCTTTGATATTTTTAAAGCAGATTGGTTGCAATAGGAAGTGGTAACAGATCCAAGACGTGTTTATTTTACTTAATCTGAGTGTTTTAACCACTGGCATGAAACATTCTGTATTTAGAGTCCACTTTTCCCTGGAAAACAGAACCACAGCATGGGTAAGGTCAGAAGTGCTCACAATGGATCATCTGATCCAATCCCAATAAATGTTCATCCCACTAAAAGGCAGGAAGGAAACAAATGCAGCCTCACCTGGGGGATGATTTGATAAAAAAACGGAATTCGAGGCTCGGATTTGGCTTTTCCTGGGAGCTCAGCTGCATTTGATGCTTTTGAAACCCCCGAATTCCAAATGTTTCTCTACTTTTCTACCGCAAATTCTGTTCAAGCAGAGGCAATCCTTCTCCCCTCCATCTCCCTGTGCTGCTTTCCAGACCCCTCGGCGTGGATTTGTTGACGTTAGAGGGCAGTCTCCCATTTTCCTGCTTTTTTTTCCAAGGAATTTTAACCAGCTCCGGTTGCAAAGTGCTTCGGCGAGCTGAGGCTGAGGGCACGCTCCGAACAAAAGCTGCTATTTTCATTTAAAAACCACTACAGTTCCGGGAAATCTTCTCTCAAAAACGACTTTTGCACCATGTCTGAATAGCTGGGAGGGTGGGCAATTTATAAAACTTCACACGATGTGAAATATTTCCTGTTGCAACAGTTCTCTGTGAGGGCTCCGTGATCTCCCAGCCGGAATTTGTGGGAATTAAGGCAGCACAGCCCTTCCTTGACATTGCAGGGTATTAAACTAGAGGTGGCTAAAAGGTGACGACGAATTTTGTGTGATGAGTATCTCCTAAATCCTCCAACCTCTTCAATTCACTTTCAGAAGTGTTTCAAAATCACAGATGAGCCAAAAAAAAAAAAAAAAAAAAAAAAAAAAAAAAACCTAAGACCAAAAGTTGCTTTAAAATGTGTAGGAAAAGTGTCTCTGAATCAGCCTAAGGAATGTCTCAGAGCCATAAACCCACAAAGCATCCAGAATGCCATTCCAGCATCCACAGTGGCAATATTCATATATCAAAGCCGAGGTGCTGTGAGCTTCCAACTTTTTTTTAGGATGGCATTCATCTTTCTGACAAAAATAATTATGGAATGCTAACCTGCAGCCGCTTCAGGCTCGCTAGGAAAATATTACCACTTCTGCCATCCCCAGACACACCTAATTTAAGAAGCTAAAGCTTGTGATCATGAAAAAAAGGAAGGGCAAAATGTACAGAAGCCACAGATTTTATCTCCCCTGGAACTTTTTCTTGTGGAAGTTGCAGGACAAGACACACCCCCAAAATATGGGAATTAGAGATCCAGTTTTAACCCATCCCTGCTCCTCTGGAAATCTCCCTTGTGCCATCCCGTGCTTATCCATCGTGCTCATAATTAGTTCTGATTTTCCCCGCAGTAGTGCTGGGACAAATTAATTTGCAGTGTCTGGATGCCACACAAATCCCAAGTGGGAGCAGAAAATCCCATCAATAGAACAGCAAAAGGAAAAAGGACAAGTTCCAAATTTTGGATTTGAGAGCCAAGCGCAGAAGCAGAATCAGTCAGAATCCAGCCCAAGGTGGCACAGGGAATGTGGGGAATTTCCCTATAGGAAAAGGAGAAATGAGCTCATTTTTAAATTGAATTTTTGCCAGGCTCCATGTCAGGTGTGCAGCATTCCTGCCTGGAAAACTCCTGGATTCGTGCCTGCCACTCCACAGCACCAAAATATTACCAGGAGAGGAAGAATCACTTCCCTCTCCCCCAGTGGCAGGTGAAATCTATTTTTTATTCACAGGGAAAGGGAACCATTTCCTCAAGGTCAGGCTTTCAGAAGTGACTCTGAGCAATCAGAGCTGTCAGTGACCAGAATCCCCTGGAGAGCTGGGATCCTTCCTGAGTTTGTTCCACCAGGCAGGAATGATGGACCCACCTCACTGCTCCTGCTGGCCAGGGCTTTTTCTATTTATTTAACATGGAATTGAAGAAAACACACAACTGTGCTGCAATCACCAAAAAATATAGAACTATTGAGACATTGCTGGCAGTGATCATTGGTGAATGCCAGGGATGAGCCATGGGGGAACCCTTCCATTCCATCATTCCATGATAATGAGGGACATTCGTTTCTTTTCATGATTTGCACAGAAAATAAAATTTCTGCATTTGTTGTAAATGCAGTAAAAAAAAAAAAAATTTACTGCGGAGTAAAAGCTCCTGGCAAGTGGAAAGGAGCTGTAAGGAATAGCAAATGGTGTGATGGAATCATGGAATCCCAGACTGGCTTAGGTTGGGAGGAGTTTAAATCCCATCCAATTCCACCCCTGCCACGGCAGGAACCCCTCCCACTGTCCCAGGCTGCTCCAGCCTGGCCTTGGGCACTTCCAGGGATCCAGGGACAGCCACAGCTGCTCTGGGCACCCTGTGCCACCCTGCCCACCCTCATTTATTAATAATCATTAATGAACAACCACATCTGCAGGTTATCTGTCAAATGAAACTGTCTTCAGCCTTCAGACTCTTTAAAATTATATATTTTTAATGCAGTATGACTAAATTAATCTAAAATACAAGCTATTTTACCTAAATAAAAAGCTAAATTATCAGATATGCCTTTTGTAAAACACCAGTGACCAAACAATCCAGTTTCTAAGGCTACAGCATCTATAACATCATTAATTAAGCAGTTACAGGCTCAGAGGTACAGCTTTTGACAGGTGAACAGCACGAGGCAGGCGAGGCGAGTGCTCTGTGCCAAAACACCTGAATTCATCCTGAGAACACAGGGAAGATAAATGTAACTCATTTCCTGAACACAAGCACGTAAATGACACCTTATTTGTTGATCATAAGGAGCGATTTGTAAAGTTCAAGTACCAAAATATGCAAATTGGCACCAGGCTCGACATGCAAAAGAGCAAACGGATCCTGGAGATCTCATCCTCACATGGCTCCTGCCTAACTCTGGGAAAAGACACTGTCAGGAGTTCAAAAAGTGCAGCACAAACACCTGGGCACTGAAAGCAGAAGATTCAGGACATTGAGGTGGTGGAAATTTAGGAAATTCTCAGCTTGATACAAAAATAGAGAAAATATTTGGGCTGCTCAAAGTGCTTTGGAGCTGCAAGGATTTGATGTGGAGTTTGTGTCTGGCAGGGGCCAGGAGCACCAGGAGGAGGTTCCTTTAGGGGCTAAGCTCTGATGATCCTGGTGGGCCCCTTCCTGCTCAGGATATTCCATGAGAAATCCAGTGACATTGTCATAAATATTTGCAGAAAGGCAAAGAAAATGTAAAAACCACCCCACCTTTGCAAGAGGGAAAACATCAATTTTCTGGGTTCATAATTATATTTTCATAGTCCAATTCCACCCACATGGGGCAATTATCTTCCTTCCTTTAAGGTTGTGTAAATTAATCAACATGACCAGTTTACATAATTCATTATATAATTTTCCCCCCCATTTTGACTCACACATACTCTTATTTCCTCCAGTTGAGAGCCATTTGCTCTTTTTAATTAATTGATGATTTTTACTTGAAAATGAAGGAAAAAATATCCCTCTGCAACATGATAACCATCATCTACTGAGAGTGCAATTTTTAGTCATAAAAAAAGGAAAAAGCAGAGCTGGGGGGTCTGAAATGACTCTGGACTGATGCTGACATCACCGAGTTTAACAATAAATTTCCACAGCATCCTCACAGACCTTTGCTTCAGTGTCATGCTGCTAATTAAGATGCTAATGAAGACACAGAGCCAACCCCAGCAGCCTGGGCTCCGTGTGGAGCTCCCAGCTCTGCGATTTGGCTGCACTTTGGAAAGCCCAGTTAAGATTTGGGGGGTCAGGAGAGCCCTGAGGCACAAAGCACAGAAAGGTGTGAGGAAGCTCTGTGGGCAGGGGAAGCTCTGAGTGCTCAGAGCTCTGTGAGGTGCTCCAGGGTTGCCATAGAGACTCACCAGGTTCCTTTGACCAGGAGTGAACACAAAATATTCCAACCCTGAACGCACTGAAGGTCTGAGGCCAAACCTGTGGAAGGTCCTCTGTCACTCCCTGTTCTTCCAGAGAACTGGGGATGGAATCTGGGGAGGAAATGTGGGGATGATGTCTGGAAGGCAGCTCTCCACAGCTCATTTCACATCACACTGAGCCCTTACACCTCTTCTGGAAGGTTCACACTGAAGAAGTTGAAAAGATGGGTCTCAGCTGATCAAGATTTTTCAGATCGCCTTCTTTTCCAGCATAACCAACGCAGTGACTTCAAATCTGTGCAGGAATTAGAAGAAAAAGTCTTCCTATCGCCACAAAGACAGAAAAATTGTCCTAACCCCACAAATTGCTCTGTACCCAACCCCAGAGTGACGTTTGATATTCAGCTGTGTCATTTTTCACTCACCAAGCTCCATCCTCACCTCGGTTGCTCTCACCAGCCGTGGCCCATCAGGGTAGGACAATGAGCTCAGCTTGGTTCCTTAAAGAAAAAAGTCCTGCCATGCTGCTTCACTCCCAAAAATAAATTTAAAGATGGTGAGACTGACAAAAAGGCGTATCTTTGACATTTTTTCAATCTTTCCCCAAACTCTTTCAACATTTAAGCAGACAGCTCATCAATGACATTCTGCATAAATGCTCCACGGTTCGAAGCAATTTTTCATGATGAATCTTTAAAGTGCCAGACTCTCTGATAAGTTAAATTTTGATTTTCTTTATATGACAAATGGTTAATAGTTGTCTTAGAGCCTTTCTGCACTATGATTTTTATCTCTATTTTATTACGGTAATAATAACATCTAATATACTCTTTCATATCTGTCTTGTTCTTTCTTAAGGTCAAAATTATACCCAGAGTTTAAAAACAGCAAGAGATCTCTCCCTTTCTTCCTCTCAGCATTTTTAGGGAATAAATTACCATATACAGGCAAATAACAGCAAATTAGGAAACCTAAATGTGATATCCATACTTTAATATGTGCTGGGCAATCAGAAACCCAAGTATTGGGATGTCATTACAATGAGGAATTTTCAGGCTTGCAAGTTAATTAGATACTATTACATCAGGCTATTTAATTGCCTTCCTTGCCAATAATCTGAAAAAGAAGAAAAGTGTTAATTCCTCTTCTTGTCTTTGGGCAGATTTCGCTCATTGGTGTTTGATGGGATTTGTTCCCTTCAGGTTCACCAGTAGAAACCTCAAACCTCCTTCAAAGGCAGAGATGGGTTTTGGGGAGCAGGTGACACATCCTGCTCCTTGGAAGGTGCCATTCCAGGTGTGGGGATGGGGATGCAGCTCCCACAACCTCATGGCAGCATCACCCCAACCCCAGGGCTCAGCACAGGCTAGTTTATAAATTCGTTAACTCATTTATAATCAACTGATTTATTTAGACACAGCAGGATCTGAGTAGCCACATTTCCTAATGGATGGGTTCTCTTTATGGCAATGATGTCACGGTTAAAAGGAGTTTAATGGCTTCAATAAATGTCAAAATAAACATCATTTATTCAGTAAATCTAGGGAAATCTGGTTTCTAGTTTGAACTGGAATCAAAACTGGCCAAATCGAGTTTGGCTGCTCCAAACAGAGATTGCTGAGCTCAGGGATGGTTGTCACAGCCCAAAACCAAGGAATCATCACTGGAAATTTATGTCTAAAGCTTCCAGAGGTAGCTACAAGTTAGAGTAAAGTAAGGAAAAAAAAAAAATCCTCACAGATTCAGGAATTCTTCATGTCCTCTCCCTCAGCCTCTCCAGCTGTTGGACCCACCCTTTTCTGTCCCCAAACTCTTCCCAAATCCATCAGTCATGGCACTGCTTAATCAAGATGGCTCAATGAAGGCAGTTTTTTATTTTTCAGATGGGGAAATTGAGTAGAAGTTATTTTTCTAAAGTCACAGACTGAATTACTCAGCCAAGACTGGCCAGAGCATTCCCAACTTCCCAACTTGCTCCTGAATCCCCAGACAAAGCATTCCCACCCTCTGAATTCTTTTACCTCTTCTCCTTCTGTTAGACTGGCCAAGAAAAACAGTAAAGAAATTCACAAACTATCTTCTTACAGCATCATGAATCCCTGTTCTCCAGAAAGAAATAAAATTAATGACAAAGCATTAATTATGGCACAGGTTGGCATTCCTACAGTTGTTCCCGTTGTTCACTTTTTACTGAAAAATGACATTTTCTGCCATGTTTCCAGTTCCTGTCAGCATAAAAACGAATGTGCCCAGCAATGGCACCCTCAGATCCTTGTTTCCTGACAGAGATCACTGAGGTCACTCTCTGTTCTCTCCAAAACCTTTAAAGTTCAGAGATGAGTTCAGCACTGCAGGTGAGTCTTCTGTGGGCTGGGATGGCCAGATCAGCCCTGCAGTGACAGAACCCCTGAGAGGCAGCTGGATAATCCACATTTCCCAGCCTTGCTCTGGATTTAGGTGATTTAGGTGACTCATGGCTCCTGGTGGCCTCCTGGTCCCATTGTTTTGCACATGCAGATCCCTCCAGCTGGAGTGGCCTGTCAGGGATTGGCTAATTCATAAAGAATGGGATTTTTCCAGCAGCCAGTTTTTCTTGTGTCCCTTATTTTCTGTAAAAGGGGATGAAGGTCTGTGGGAGCAGGACAGCAGCTCTGCATCCCTCTGGAGCGTGCCCTGCTCAAAGGCAAATGCCAAAACACTAAATGAGTTACTCTCATTCCTGCACAAGTGAAAGAGAAAATTTGATTTTCCAAGCTCCACGCAGAGTTCTGTTGGCTTAAAGAGAACCTTGCTCATCCCAGGCTTCCAGGGCAGGAATATATTTGATTATGTAGGAAAATGTTAGTAAAAACAGATCTCAAAGACCAAATGAAGGTAAATCTGAATTTGTTTGGGATTTTTTGCTTTCCTGAAAGATAATTTGGGTGGGGATATGAACAGGACAGAGCTCTGAACCAGGACAAAACACCTCCATCCCCCCAGCCGTGCACAGAGGCAGAATGGATTCAAGGAATCATGGGATCATGGGATCACAGACTGGTTTGGATTGAAGGGACCTTAAAGCTCATCCCATTCTACCTCCTGCCATGGGCTGGGACACCTTCCACGATCCCAGCCTGCTCCAAGCCCTGTCCAGCCTGGCCTTGGACACTGCCAGGGGTGGAGCAGCCACAGCTCTGGACAATCTGTGCACTCAGGACCTGTTTTTGCTTCTGTCACCAGCCGGGAATCATTCCCAGCCCTTCACTTTTCCATGACCAAAGGCAGTGAAGTTCTGTTCCTTGGGGAGTCCTGGAGAGACCTGGAGAGTGTTTGGGAGGGAAGCTTTGCAGGACACCTGCCATGGCTGAAATGGCAGCAGCCAGGAGTGACACAGGGCCATGCCTGGCTGCAGTGTCACCACGGTGCCATCCTGGGCTTGCTCCCATCTGACAGTACCCAAGGACAACAAATATCCAGCACACTCCTTAGGCATTTTGCATGGTTCCTAGGATCCCATGGTTCCTGGGTCCCATGGTTCCATGGCTACAAGGATCCCATGGTTCCTGGGTTCCATGGCTCCTGGGTTCCATGGTTCCTAGGATTTCATGGTTCCTGGGTTCCATGGTTCCTAGGATTTCATGGTTCCTGGGTTCCATGGTTCCTAGGACTTCATGGTTCCTGGGTTCCATGGTTCCTAGGATTTCATGGTTCCTGGGTTCCATGGTTCCTAGGATTTCATGGTTCCTAGAATCCCATGGTTCCCACTCAACTCAGCAACCTTGAGGCAACCCCAAAGGAACTCAAGTGTTTAAGCAAATTTAAGAACCAGGATGTGTTAAACTTCTCAGCCTGGACAAACAGAGGCAGGAATGTGTTTGATCTCCTTGGAGCAGCCAGAAATGCTCCAGGCAAACCTGCTGTCCCACCAGCACAGCTCCATGCTGGGATCACTTTTCCCGTGAGCTCACGGGAGGCATCACAGAGATGATGACACCAAACCACCTCACTGCAGGGTTAAAAGCCATCTCCTGAGCTCTGATATTTAACAGGAAAGTATTGGAAAACATCCATAGAATGGTTTATTATAATTAATATCACAGCTTTGACTGAAAAAGGGACACTGCCACATTTTCAAGCCAAGGGCACAGCTTGTTACACTCAGGGGACACAGCCACAGGTAGAACTCACGTGTGTGTAACTCATCAGGTGACCTTTCCTCCACACCACATTTACATATTTCACATCAAATGACTTTTACCTTTTTTTTTTTTTTCTTCCAACAGGAAATTAAAAAAAAAAATAATCCCAGATTTGGCACATTTCATCAGCTGGGTGTTGCCTACCTAAGTCAATTAATTGAGGCACAGGGAGCAGTGCTGATACCCTGCCTTAGAGTGATTTCCCAGGATTCTTCTGGATATGAGATGAGAAATCTCTGGAGACTATTTCCTGCCAAAGTCATTTTAAATAACTATATTAAAAAGCCAGTGGAAGTTACAAGTAGGGCCTGATTCTTTCACCGGTGGCCCTTCACATCATTGGAAACCTGAAATGAAATGTACTTTAAATCTGTATTAAAATTACCAGTTGTCTTCAAGTAAGAGTGATTTGGGATGGGAAGGCACAGGAATGCCTCGTGCCTGGCAGAGAGGAGGGATGTTGGGAATTCTCCGTCCTCCCCACAGGCCGTGCGCACTCATCTCCTCAAAGCACGGGATTATCGCTGCATTAATCAAAGAGCAACTTGATTAAAACCCCGTAGCCCGACAAAGGAGGGAAATTAAACAAGTGAAAACATTCATTTGGAGACAAAACTTTATGGCACTGTAACTTTGGGAACAAAGCCCTTCTTCCCGAGCGCTCCCACGGGCTCCGCTGGGCTGGCCACGCGCTGAGGGCCTCGCCAGAGGCGGCTCTGCCAGGGAGGAGCAGCAAAGAGGAACTCGAAGCAACCACTCAGAAACATCAGCCCTCAAAACCTGGGCCGGGCTTTGGGGCATTTTCTCAGGGCTTTGCCCTTCGGAAGGAAGTTTTTTTAATTCCCGCTCCGACGCCGTTGCGGAAGGACCTTTTGTGGGGAAGGGGGTCCTGGAGAGGCTTCCCTGGAGCCAGCTCCTCATCCCTGCCCACCCTGGAGAGGCAGCTGCTCAGCAGCACCAGGCACGAATCCCATTTCCCATGCAGCTGGCAGGTCAAATAAAAAGGCTTGGTGCTCTGGAGATTAAAGGCAAACAAACAAACAAACAAACAAACAAAAAAAGAGAGGATAAAAAAAAAAAAAAAAGAAAGATAAGAGAAGGTAAAATTATGGATTTGTGTATTTGCCAGGACTTGTTCAGGATACAGGGCAAAGTGGAAACACAAAAGCAGTTTATGTTTTGAATGACAAGGATGAGTTGTTATTTTCTAAGGATTTATCGTGTTCAAAATCAGATTTTTTTCATAGTTTTTATACATTCGTGGTCTAAAATACCGATACAATTATGTTTAGGGTATGATATGAATTGTTTTCGGTGATGCTGACCAGCTGTGACACAGTTTCCTTGGAACAACACGGGTGTTTATTGCTGTAAAATGAGATTTTTTTCAGGGAAAAATGAAATACCAGCTTTTTATAACCTGTGTGCACTTCTGAGACTTAAATTACAGGTAAGAGAAAACAAAAATACTTGCAAAGCTAAAATTTGGAGGAGGCTTTCCAGTAGTTATGACCAATTCTGGAAGTAGTTCTGAGTAAGTTTAATAATGACAAAATAATAATGGGAATTTTTTAAAGTCTGGATAAAAATCCAGGCTGGATAGAAATCCAGGGGTTTGCACACATTCCTTTGACTCTGTAGGACAAAAAAATGCCAACTACATAAAAACTTTGACATATTTCAACAGTTCTTAAAATAAACAGCATTTAATTACTGCTGATTTATAAAATAAAAACATTTCCTGGTATGTCTCTGGTTGCTCTGTGCGTTTCTCATCATATCCTGATTTCCCAGCTGATTTTCCATCTAAAAGCCATATTCTGCCATCTCTAAAAATTCAAGGCAAAGCCATAGGATTAACACCTGGAATTGCTGGTTAATTTGCCATTAACATAATTAGGATTTGTTTTAATTCAGTGGTTTATTGCTCTTATTTAATATTGGTTATTAAGTTAAATTTTTTTTGTCTGTTTAATTACTTTTTCTGCAATCAACACCTTCTGCCCCTGACAAGGCATTTCCTAGACTGAATTTTCTCCCTAACAAGAAGAAAAAACTATAAAAACCAGAACACTGGGAGCAGAGAAATTCCACTTTTGAATTTTAGCTGCTGTTTCACTAGATTTACTGAATAAAAGGCTTTTATTTTGACATTTATTGAAGCAATTAAATTCCTTTTAACCATGATATCATTCCCATAAAGAGAACCCATCCATTAGGAAATGTGGCTACTCAGATCCAGCTGTGTCTAAATAAATCAGTTGATTATAAATAAGTTAATGAATTGAGAAACTCACTAGCAATAAGTGAAATTAATACATATATATCTAATTGCACCTCTCTGAGATATGCAAGGAATTCAGATTAAATGGAGAGGAGATTTGTGGTTTTCTCTCTTCCATCCAAGATTTCAGCTCCCCACACTCCACATTAAATATGCACTGAGTTGTTCACATGATTATTTCAGAGGCTTGCATATTTTATTAATAACTCCAGGAAAAATTAGGCTATGCTCCAGGAAAATTAGGTAATAATATTTAACCAATAGCTTTAATACAAGAAAGTTCTTTCATTCTATTAAAAAAGAGAAAAACACAGCAGCAAAGAAGCAATCTAGCAAACAAAATTAATTTAAATAAAGGAGTAATTTAAGAGGAATGAAACAGATCTGGGAGTCCTTAGGGGATGGGACTTACCATGGAAGGACCAACTGGGTAACCCGAGCACAGCAAGGTCATGGAGATCCACAGGATGAAAGCCAAGTTTAACCTGCATAGACTTCAAAGAAAAGCTGAGATTAATGAAAATTTGGGCCAAAATTGAGCAAAATATGAACAGAGAACAACCCGTGCACCAAGAGCCCCGTGGTGGCTTTACCTGCTCATTTTTCACCCAGCACTGTGTGTGTGAACGTGCAGCTCTCCATCCAAATTCCTCACACATCCTTTCGGTTCTTCCTCAGGTGACTATTTTATACCAGAGTTCAGGAGGGAAAATGTCATCAAAGCTGATTTTATTCTGACTAATTGCTCCTTGTTTGGCCTTTTCTTCTTGTTAAATGGGAAAATGGCAAGAACACGCTCAGCTGCCATTACCAACCCTGGGGATTTCATTTAAAGTGTCCCATTAAATGTCTCTCAAGTGGTTTTATTGTTACCTCTGTGTCATCACTGCAAGCCTGGTCAGAGGTCTAAAGACTTCAAAAATCCATCTCAAGAGTTTGTTACCACTTCCAATATATCAGGTGGAGACCTTGCAAAGCCTGGCAGTGAGGGAGGAACATTAAAAGTACATTTTAAGTAGAAAGTTCCTCAAAGAGTCTTATTTTACTCAAAACAGCCACAATACAAAGAATATTTTTTTTTCTATTTTTCTCCCCCCAACATTATTTTTTTCACGTGCTTAGTTCTTAATACACCAATTTATTTTTTTTTTTCTGACAATTAAAATTCTTCGGACATTTATTTCTACTTTGTAGCCATATCTCAGCCCACATTGAGTTTAGTCAATCCAAACTTCTATAGGATTAATAAACTCTGTTAATCTCATTTAAAAACTCTGTTAATCTCCAGCAACACAGCAAATGTTTCATGTCTAAAAGCATGATTCGGTGTTGCAACAAATTTAATGGTGCCGTATTTTAGGGGATTCTGTGGTTTATTTATCCAGAGTGGTGTGAAAGTGCTGCATCCCACAAGGTCTGGGAACGTTGGACTGCACAGGGAATGCTGGAAAACATTAAACTCCATTTATTTTTTTCTAAGCATGAGCACCACATCTACAAAAATGTGTTGGGTTAATGGTTTGATTTGCTGATCCAAGAGTTTTTCCAGCTTTAACCATTCCAGGATTCTAAAGAAAACACTGAAGATTATTTTTTGACAGCCACAGAATGTCAGACATGCACACAGTGAGGCAGAAACCCCAAATGTTGCATTTCCTTTGGTGTTTACACTGAAAAGTCAATGGACAAGGGCTCCAGAAGGGACCTTAGTGAGAGTCCTTGGGGAGACCTGAGCTGTTATAAATGATGCCAAATTTCCCTGCAATATTTCAGATCATTTTCGTGATCTGGAAGGTCTTTTCCAACCATAATGACTCCATGATGCTGTGATTCAGTCTCCTGATAAAGTGCATTTCATTCCAGGAGACAGAGAGCTGTGAGAAATCCAGTGGCATGAAAGAGCCTTTGGGAGTTTTAAACAAAAATCCCTGATGTGATCTTAGCTTGTGCTTGACCATTTTCTCTCGTGATGGTGCTGATCATGTCACGGTTGACAAAATCCAACTACTCTGAAATTACTTTTTAAACAGAAAAATTGGTTTTGAAAGAATTGTGGTTGCTGGTGAAGCTCTTCAGGATCCTCCAGGCCCACGAGGGCTGAAATGAGGATGACATTTGCCTCATTTCAAGCCTGCAGCTTTCAACCCTTTATAAACCCATCAGCAGAACAGGTGACTATTTGCATTTCCAGCCTGAGTCCTCTTATTCAAAGAGCAAATCCTCTCTGAATGGAACCTCCCATTCCCACTTGTCCAGGACCTCCAGCTCCAAGGATAAGAGGATTAGGCCATGTTCCTGCTGCATGGAAAGCACTTTGGGCTGGATTCTGCCTGAGCACAGCTTAGCTCAGCTCTCATTGTGCCTGCATTTAGTCCAACTCCATCTTAATCTGAAATTAACCTTCACACAACACTTTTTGTGAAAGGTGAGGGGCCACAACAGGCTGGTGATTAAAGCTCAGGGTTTCCAAGTTCAGCCTGGGACTCTCTGGGTAGACTCTGGTGCATTATTGATGGATTTTTTTTAAATCATGAGCTGTTTAAGGCCCAGTGATCTCCCACTGGGCCTGGTCAGTCCCCCCTATGCTCACCTTTCTCACATCCCTCTAAAAGAGAGGTTTTGACCAGGTGAGAAATCACAAACTGCTTTGGAGATGAAGAACCACAGGATCATGGAATAGTTTGGGCTGGAAAAGCCCTCTAAGAAGTGAGTCCAACCCCTCCCCAGCACTGCCAAAGCCACCATTGCCCCATGTCCCCAAGTGCCACATCCACAGGGCTTTAAATCCCTCCAGGGATTGGAACTCCACTCCTGCCAGGGCTGGAGAGCCTTTCTTGGGAAGAAACATTCCCAATATCCAACCTGAACCTCCCCTGGAGAGGCAGATGGTACCAGGGCAAGAGTGACTGAGGCATCACCACCCCAAGGGCTTTGCCCACCCCTCAGACACACAGAGAGGCATCTTCTGAACACTCAAACCCTCCCATTTGCTCCTCACTCCTTGGAGGTTAATTTTCCCAGCTTTTCAGGATGCAGTTTACCACAACACACCTGTGATTTGCATGCATGAAGCATAGATGGAGACTGAGATCCATTCCAGATAGTCCCACTTCAGGTTTGGAGGAATCAGGTTGAGGAGAACAAGTGGCAATTGACATTTCTGTCTCCTGCTCTGTCTGCAGAGGCTCTGCTCCCAGGCTGGGTTCACTGGCAGCTATCAAGGGCCAAATGAATCATTAAGAACCACAATAAAACCTCCCAGCATCCATAAAATTTGTATTTTCTCAGAACAAATCAGCAGCAGTATCGGCAATGATATCACCTCTTCCCTCCTGCCTGCCTTGTTGGAGGGACTCTGTATTGAACCTCAATGCTGCTTTCCTTTGGTTTCCCCCAAAAATCAAATGGAACAACAAAAAACTCACAGTTGAGTCTACAAAGCCTTTCAGATTTTTGAGGTTAATATGCCTATAAGCTTTAGAACAGAATATTTCCTTCCTCCAACCCTGTGATCAATCCAAAGTGCTTTAAATTGGCATTGTGGGACTTTGCTAAGGGATCTAACAAAAAAAAAAAAAAAAAAAAAAGAATGAAAAAAAAAGAATGAACACACCTCAACCTGTCCATTGGCATGACCCCAAAAGCTGTAACACCACAGCTCCTGATAAAGGCAAGGCTCAAAATCTCGTTTCCTTCTGGCATGCTCCCAGTGAAACCTCAGCATGGCTTTGCTGGAAAAGGCTGCTGGGATATTTTGTTCCAAACTCAATTGTTTTCTCCTTGCTTTCAAGAATATCAAGCAAGCCAAAAGCCAGCGTGGTTTGCTTTCAGACCACTGCAAGGTGCAAGCTGGAAATCAATCATGCTCCCAGCACACAAACCTGCCTCAGACTCGGTGATAATAGAAAATCCCAGCAAGACATGGAGAGAGAAGAAACACAGAAAGCAGAAAGTTCATTCCTTGGGTCATTCTCTCTGTCTCTCACTGCTGCAAGAGGACAAAACCAAACCCTTCAGCTGCACCATGAGATCTCATCTACAGAGGCACAAGGGAGCTGCAGAGCTGCTGAGGATGCACCTGGCTGATTCTGGGTATTTCCCTGCCATGGAGATCTCTAATCCCCTGAAAACTGGGTATCATGTGGCTGTCCCATCCCTGCAAGTGTCCAAAGCCAGGCTGGATGGGGCTTGGAGCCACCTGGGATAGCAGGAGGTGTCCCTGCCCATGGCAAGGGGTGGCACTGGATGGGCTTTAAGGTTTATCCCAACCCACTCCAGGATTCTCTGATCCAGGAGGAGAAGGGCCCTGACTGACAGGGGTGAGGGGCTCTAAGGCCAAATGATGCAGCTTGGGGGAGGCTCAGCTTTTGCCCCCCTGCTGCCCTCAGACATTTGGGCAGTGCCTGCCTACCTGCACTGCCCCCCAAGCAGGTGGCACCCGTGCCTAGGGCTCAGTCTGTCCCCTGTGTCATTCACCTGCTCCTGAGCCACCCCGGGGCTTGCACAGAGCTCTCAGGGGAGGCTGCAACCATCTCACCAAAGGCCAGGGACACATTTTCTAACCTGCTGTGGATACAGCCAGCCCTGTGCTGCTGTTCCAGCCTCAGAGGTTCTCCAGAAGGACAGGGCTGGTGATTGAATTCCTTTCTGGCTGCCAACGCTGCTGCCCGCGGAGCGAAGCCCTGAAAGTGAGACACTGCTCGGGCTCCTTGCAGGCAGGGACAGCTCCTCTGCTGAGCCTGGCACCGTGCCCTGCCTGGGGAGGGATGCATGGAGCCTTTTTAGAAGCTGCTTTTTAAAGCCAGTTTTGAAGACAATTCCACTCAGACACGGCTCCCCTGGCAGCCTGAGCCAGCAGCGGTTCAGGCTCCAGCAAGGCCCCCTCTGACGCAGGGGTTTGATCTGGGAGAGAAGGAAAATCAAAAGCACTGCCAGTCCTGCCCCCCTCACAGCTTTGGCCTTCCATGGGTGGATCTCAGCAGGCAGGAGGGGAGCAGCAAGGGCTGCCAGGAGAAGGAAGGAACAGGGCCCAGGATTTGTGGACGCTGTGAACCTCAGGAAGTGATTTTGGAGCACTCCTGGGGCTGTGCACGTCACTGTCACGGCAAAGGGGGTGAAGCTACAGTTGGATCCTCTCATGCCAGGGGGAAAAATTAGCTCCAAAATCCCATTTTTGATCCTACATCACACAGGAATCGTGGGCTGTGTCACAGTTGCCATCCTCAGGATTTTAAAGTCTAAATCATCATCATCTCTAAATATATAAATTCCTTTTCCTGGTTACAGTCAGAGCTGGTGTGGGCAGAGGCAGCAGGAGCTCCTTACCCCACTCCCCGCTACGTGTCCCAGAATGAATCCAAAGTGGTGACGGAAAATGTCACCAGCCCCCACGTCCCACAGCACGTGGCACCTCCTGGGCCGTGTGCCAGGCCACAGATGGCCACAGAGCCCCTGCTGATGTCACCCAGCCCTGCTGATGTCACCCAACCCTGCTGATGTCACCACGCTCGGCCTGGAGCCCAGGGGAAGTGGCAGGAACGAAGCTTTTGGCCAGCACATATTGGAACACGTCAGGAAATGTTTCTAATTTATGGATCCCCCGCTTGTTTTTGTCAGGTTCCGTAGCACGCCTTCAGAAAAAACAACCTGCACCAAGCACAGCGTGGAAAACAAACCCTCCCTGCACCACCAGCAAGTGTTAAAGCCCTCTGAGAATTTATCAGGAGGTGAAAGAAAAGAAAGAGCAGAGCAGACAAGTTGCTCACACTCTTAAGGGGAGGCTCAGCAGTGGAAAAGTGGAGGTAATTAACATTTTTGCTATGCTGATTTGTGCGTGCCAACGTAATTTATGCGCTCGGAAATCTCTCAAATAGATCCTGCAGGAAGTGGCTGCTGAAGAAAAGATGTCAGTGCTGAGCTAAAAAGACACCTGTCAAAGCCAAACCCAAATTCCTGCTCAGATGCAACAAAGATCTCGATGATCTGAGAGAGGCTGAACAGTTGTTGAAGGAGAAGCCAGAAAGAGAAAAGAGCCTGGATAGACAAGGAAAGGAGAAGGGGTTTGAGGAGAGAGAGGAGAAAAGGATGTAGGAAAGTCTGATGTGACTTTAGAGGAAGAGATCAAACTTTAAAGGGATCAAACTTTAAAGGAGTCAAGGGAAGCTAACATAAATATTATAAATAGCAAGGAATAGGGAGAAGGAGCTGGGTGGCTTTGAAGGGCACAATTTTTTATGGATTTTATTGCCCTGCACCTCAAGGTTCTCCCATGGATAAGGCTAAGGAAAGACAAGGGAAACATATCCGATATTTTCTATTGGGATAATCTGGCTCAAGCAAATTTGCATGTTTTCCCCTACAGAAGCCCAGCAAAAACCCCATTTGTTTCTGCTCCCCAAGTCCTTGGGCTGTCACACCAACAGCACCGTGTCAGCTGGGAATGGGAAAAAGGGAGCACTGGAGGGAAAACTCAGTTCTGGCAGCACAGGTAAGGCAAGGAATTCTGCTGGGAGGTTTTGGGACACAAAGCAGTGGATCCATAACTGCAAGGTCACAGTGAGGGGCACAGGGGATGCTAAAAGCTCCTCAGGATACTCAGAACTCACAGGGGGAATTGCTCACCCCTGAGCAGGTTTCTGTGCAATCCAGAGTGACCTTGCCCTGGAAAGCTGGGGGCAGAGCAGCTGCCAGGAGGCTCTTTACCCTAAAAACACCCCCGGGCTGTCAGCGGGGTGAGAAGCAAAGGGACCTCTCAGCTGGCTGAGAATGATGAGCGAATCTCCAGCTCCCAGCTCAGGGTGATCCTTTCCCCCGGTCAGGCAGCGTTTGGGAAGGAAGCACCTCAGCTGCTCCTCAGATCGGCTCTGGCATTTCCGGAGAAGGGCAAGATGCCAGCCTGGATTTGTGACACCAGACCTAAAGTACCTTTAGGAAATAAGTGGCTACATCTGGAACAGCACTCATCTTGTGGAGGAGGTGAGAGGACACACCTTTTCTTCTCCAAAATGCAGAGTGTTTTCCATCTGTTCTCCCTGCTCTTTTAGCTCGCTGCTGTTTCCTCTCTACTTGGCTGTGCCACTTAAATAAACAGGGATATTGCAGCTTCTTTGAAGGAGACTCCTTTCCTGCAAAAGCCTTTTGAAAATAAAGATCCTCTCCATAATGACCAGCTAAACAATAAACAAACAGGAGCTGAGCCTCGGAGCAAGCTGCACCTTTTGTTTTAAAATTTGCTGGTAGGAAGATAAAATCAAACTGTGAGTCTGTCTCCTCTGCAGATTCTGGAAATGCCATGTCTGGATCAATTCTTGGCGACTTTGGTTCCTTGTAAAGGTCCTCAAGCAGGAGAAAGGGGATGTGGCTATCAAACAATTCGGTGCCTTTTGTCTGAACATGATCCTGATTTCCCCTTGTGTTCTCTCCCTCTTATGAAAGGCTTCATCCAAAAATATCCCACACCAAAAGACAGGAGAAGTTTCTGTTTCCTCACTGAAAGCCTGTTGCAGCTGGCTGGATTTTTCTTGCTCTGTGCAAAGATTTCTTTGTTGCCAATTACGTTTTAATGCTTGATAAAACTCCTCTGGAAGTTAGAGCTGCAAAGGGACTTTTAACGAGGTCAGGCAGTGACAGGAAAAGGGGGAAAGTAGGTTTAGCTTGGATTTTGGGAAGAAATTCTTCCCTGTGAGGGTTTTGAGGCCCTGGCACAGGGTGCCCAGAGCAGCTGTGGCTGCCCCTGGATCCCTGGCAGTGCCCAAGGCCAGGCTGGACACTGGGGCTGGAACAGCCTGGGACAGTGGAAGGTGTTTGAGGTCCCTTCCAACCCCAACCATTCCATGATTAGATAATTTTATGATTCTGTGATACTTGGCTCCCTTATTCTTCTATTATTTGCATCAGTATCTAATTTGCAAAGATCATCTCTCCCCTCTCCACCCTCTGAGTTCCCTTTTAGCATCAGGGTCTTCAGGGTTTCTATCCCTTCCCACAGCTGCCACATTTGGAGATAGTCAACTGCTACTTCTTAATCAAGAGCACAGATTAATCTGAATTAACACCAAATCAAATATTAGAAAGCTCATACAGCCCTGTTCTCTGGGGAACAGAAAAGGCCAGGGGTGCTGAGGGTCAGGATTGTTCCCTGTGGCAGGACAGGGCAGATTCTCCAGCTCCTCACCACAGCCTTTCCCTGCTCCAATCCCTCAGGAAAAGCACTGCAGGCACAGCAGATGAAAAGGAGCAGCTCTCCATGCACTTGACACTGCTCTGACTGCCAGCAGAAACGTGCAGTGCTCAAAAAACCCAGTGACTCTTTCTTCCTTCCTCAGCTCCTGCCTGCTGGCAGCCCGGCCTTTCATTGGAGCAGGGAAGCTCCAGCCTTTCAACCCAATTCCCAGCTCAGGAGTGCACTGGAGAAGCGACAGCAGGGACTTCAGCACTGCACTCCTCACTAAAGGCTGAGCTGGGAGGGGTGAGCACAGACAGGGCAGTGCCTTCAAAGGGGCTGAGGCCTCCTTTGAGAGGAGGAAGCCCTGGGAGCACTCTGGAATTAACACTCCACAGAAGCATCACTCACCTGAATGATTGGTGGTATCCAGCCTGTCCCAGATGGGTTTAGGATTCCAGGGATGTCCTGCAGGGATAATGTTGGGATTGATGCCTTCAGTTTCAGTTTTCATGTTTTTCAGGCTCTGTGCTGCCCAGGGTGCAGCTCTGAGCTCACAGGCAGGGTCACTCAGCTCTGCACACA